>OZ020178.1:4068747-4141549 GCA_963971145.1 Sussaba pulchella
GTTCCCGATTGTGTTATCATCTTTGTGTGGCGGAGATGAAATTAAAGTAACCGGATGAAATGAAATTTGAATAATAAGGTTGCCCAGCACCGATGCGAATCGGGAAACCTGGCGTCCAGTGGCCGGAGAACGAGCAAAGTGAAAACCAGCAGCGGTCGGAGGCATCCAACCTCCGTACCAACTCTCGTTACGCACCCCGCCTCACCCCGGAACCCTCAGCTCTCTCCGTTGCAGGTCCGTTTCATTTTAATCATCATTACGTTTCATTTAATCATCTACTAGTTCGGCATGATGTGAATTTTTAATCCAATTTTAATCAATTTTAATCGACATGTTTTAAATCTAAATTATGTCTCTAAAAATTATACTATAATTTAATAAAAATGTTGCACTGTTATTGAAATCGCTTTTCACTTACTCTTTCGCTTTGCTGATTAATTAAATTTACAAGAAAATCGAAATTGTAATATTGGAGAATTCAAAATTTTTAGAAATACAAAAAAAATGTTGAATATTGAAAAATTGCTGAATTTTTTAAGATTCCGAATGTTAACATATTTTTAATTTCAGAAAATCCGAAATTTGTTGAGATTCGAAGAATTTTTGAATTCTGTACAATATCAAGGTTTATTTTAAAAATTAGAATTTCGTACAATGTCAATATTTTGAAAAATATCAGCATTTCAAATTCTCGTAATGAAGTCGCTCCATGCAATAAAAAATCGCAGAGAATCAGAATTCTAATTTTTTAAAATTCCAAAAACAAAAAATTTCAAAAAATCGCTACATTTCAATTTTTTTAAAAATAAAATCGCTGTTTAGTATAGAAAATCTCAAGACAAATGAAAATTCTAACTAGCTAAATTTCAAATTTCAATAAATCACTACGTTTCTAATTTTTCTAAATCAAATTTCTACTTAAAAAAGTAAAAATCACAAGAAACTTAAAATGTGTAAGTGGACTTGTAAATGATAACCGAACGACTTACGAATTGCGTCAACGATTTTTTAAAAATTGTTTTCTTTGAATTTGTTTATGAATTTAGAGCTGATGAGGTCTCCAACAGTGAGGTGGTCCGGCAGAAGCTGCAGAAGCCTGCCGTCCACACCGACACCAGGATACCCGAATTCCCTCCACCCCCCACTCCCGCCAGTGGGCATGGTCGCCGAGAGGAAGAAGAGATTCGAGCTATGACCCCCATCATGGCCGCGTTACGAAACCTAACTCGAGTACAAATCGTTCCTTAAATATCTCTTTTGCTCCATCGCAATCCTCGATGGCGCTATCGCACTTGCACTCGGTAACTCGATTAAGATTGACTCGAGTAAGATTTCGTAACGCAGCCCAGCTCGATCGGTGTCGCACGATCGTCCTCCAACGAGTCAACCCTCCACAATCGTAATCACCTACGATGCTCTCGTCACAAAATTCGTGCTGCTTCGAAATCGGTTATTCTTTCGATAGCCTACATAGAATTAAATTTTCGCGATAACCCTAAAAGTAAATTCTAAAAAAAAAACGATAAGTTACAAATCGCTGAAAAAAAAATTCGATGATGTACGAAAACCTGCTAATCGCGCGGTGCTACGCCAATGCAAAAGCATTGTTATTGCAAAATAAATTCGGCCATTGCCGTCGTTACCTATTAAAAAAAAAACGAAGAACGAAAATTATTATTTTTTTTTTTTTTACTTATGGATTAACGACTTTTGCAACTAATCCTTGTAATAAAAAAAAAAAAACAATAACCAATTACGAGGTAACTAAAGTTTGATACTACACGATATACAGAATTCTCGTTTTTGCGCTGCAAAAAAACATTTGATACGAATTTAAAATTTGATAAACAGAATTTATCTCTATATTTTTTTTTCTTTTTGTTTTTTCTTCGATGAAAAGATGCTTGATGCCGGGCATTATTCGTAGGAGGTGCAATTTTTGCGGAAAACTTTACACATCAAGATTTGAGAGAGGTAGAAAGACAATTGCGCGTGAGTATCGATTTAACGTCGATTCAAACGCGAGGAGTTACGTTTTTTTTTGTTCTCTTTTTAAATTTGTTGAACGAAGAGGAATCTTTCGAGCCTCTTTTTTTTCTTTTTTCTTTGCCTCCCCCCTCCTTTGTTGTGTATAGATGCACATTGATACGTTATCTTAGACACATATACATATACGTTATCGCGTCGCCCCGCCCCCCGCCCTTGTATCATCGCATTATCTTATTGAAATGTAAATTTTCCCTTTTATATCAGTTACGAATAATTGTAATGTTAATATTGTATAGTTTATGAAGTTTTTTTTTGCGTCTCGTTGGGCAAAACGCGAGATTTGATCCCACTCTCATAGCGAATGGATTGTTTATATAGTATATTATTAATGGTGTATTCTATATAACGATTATTATTATTATTAATAATAATATTATTATTATTATTATTATGAAATATAAATATATATACATATATTATTATTATTATTATTATTATTCGTTCCAGTGACGATATTAATAATTCATTATCTATTATGTAGAGTAATTGCTCAGGATTGTTTAACATTCATAATATATTCTTTATTATGATCATTGTATTTGTATTATAATTTATATAACACGTTTGAAATAAAAATTCGTAACCATTAAATTTATGTATTGATTGAATTTATATTGAAAAATATTTATTCATCAAATTAATTATATATTATTCATTTTTATGTATTATTCAACCCAAATAACCTAATTTTTGTTGCTTCAAGGGCTCACATAACCCTGCGAGGGCTGACAATCGAATAAATTGAAAAAATTATTATCAAGGTTATAAAAAAAAAAAAAATTCTTTCAAAAAACGAAAAAAACGGTTCGTGGGAAAAAAAGAAATTGTTTATTTCCCATTTTTTATTACGCTTTTAACTGTAAGAATTTTTTTCTTAATATCAACATTTTTCTGTTCTTCGGATATGTGAGCCCTTAATTGGAAAAGAAAGCTATTAGGGTTGGATTTAAATTTTTAATCGTGAAATTCGGTTACGCGGCGGAAGTTGAGAGCATGGCGGGTACATACGCGGACGGTTTTCCGTTGATTCTTCGTTCGTTTCTTTCTTCTGCTCAGTTTCCGGTGCAATAGTCGTTATTCGTCTCACATCCGGTTCCGGAGGGAACCTCATACGTTCGGAAAAACCAGCAAATGTTGGTAAGAAGTTATTCTTTTGTTTCTTTCTTTGGTTTTTCTCATCGACGTGTGCATAAGGACCGATAATTATGCGAGAAAAATTGTAATCGCAATAGAAAAAGAGGCGTCTATGGGTAGTTTTGACCTCCATCTTTCTAGTTGAACCTGATTGGTCGAAATCATCGAGACATAAATAATTTCTACCAATCAGTTTCAACTAAAAAAAGAACTCATGTTCCGAAACCTCCGAAAGTCTTCTCTAGTCTTCTCTTCAAGAGAGTCTCTTGTGGAAGTTTTCTCTTTCTATCGCGATTACTCTTTTACTCCCAGCATCATCGGTCCATGATGTCTCTCTCTCCTTCTTTTTGGAACATGGAGTCCGAATCGATCACAACAATCGACGACATCGCGAGGGTAAAATTAAATCTGATGTCTCACGATCCGGCTTCGCAGGTGAGTTACTCTTGCGCGATGCATAAACGATTATTTTCGAAATGTTGAAAATTTTGATTCCGATTCCGAAGTAATTTTTTTATAAGGCTCGAGATGGATTTATCGGGCCAAATTTCTTTCTCACAGATAATCGCCGTTTCGTGGATAACGGAAAAATTGAAGGTCATGTCAGAGGACGATCGCGGACGTTTTATCGAAGTTTTGATAACAACCGACGTCGCGACGTATCTGTGCGAGAAAATTCGATCCTCTCACGGCCATCTCTTCCTGTATTTATCGTTTTAATTCGTTTGTTCTATTATCCTAGTTTTTATTTTTATTGTGTGGGGAATTTTTGCAAAAAATTCTTTTTAACGAGGACGAAAAGGGTAGGAAGAACGAATAATTGTTATTGATTGATTGTTTTAGCAGATCTATTGTCGATATCGACGAGAAAGATGGCTACTTTCATGCCTAGTTTTTGTGTATTTATCGATTTGTTTTTTAAATATTTTTTTGAGTATTGTTTCTTATTTTTATTTATTTTTTTTAAGAAAGATGGGGAGCAGGGACAGAGGAATAATAGTTATTGATGATTTTGCAGCTAGATTGCCAATATTTTTTACTGAACTTTTGCTGGCTGAGGCCAATAGTCGAATCGTTTGTGCATTTTGTCCTTATTTTTTAATTTTCTTCATCTTTTTTGTTTATGGAACAAAGGCGATAGCGTAGTGAATAATAATTATCGATGATTATGCAGCTTACGAGGCTCTATCTTGTTGTCAAATTGTGCTGTTTCGGAGGCTACTTAATCGTATACTTCTCAATTTTTCTGATATTTCTTCTGTTTTTTATTCTATTCATTACAAATTCGACGCTTTGGAATAGGAAATAATAATTAATGAGGATTTTGTAGAGCAATTCTCTAAATTGCTGCCAAAATTTGCAGTTCGCAGGGCTACCTATTCGTGTGTCTCATATTTTTGTAATATTTTCCTTTCTTCGTCTTCTCTTAATTCCATAACTTCACAAAAACGAATCGCTGGAACATTAAAGAATAATTATCAATAATTTTGCTGGCTGTTTCCGAGACACCTATTCGTGTATTTCTCATTTTTTTCAACTATTTTTGTTTTTCCGTTTCTCTCAATTCGATCGCTTCACAAAAACGAAGCGTCGGCTCAGCGGATAATAATTATCGATGATTTTTCAGCTCGATACTTTCTATTGTCGAGAAACTTGGACAGAACGATATTTTTTATCAGAAAAATCTCGCTAGACCAGCCATCGATTCCATCATTTGCGTGGCCTTCGTCATAGCCAAAAAAAGGGAAACGCACGAGGAAACTCTGGCTACAATCGCATACACCATCTTCGTCATAATAAATGGGTCGGTTGTGGAGAAATTAAAAAATGTTCTAGATTCGTTGCGTATCATTTAATTCCATCGCCGGAATGCCATTCGTTTGCTCTCAATTTTTTTTTCTAAAGAATGTGCGGTTAACATTCTTTTTTTTTTTTGCACGCCAGCTCGACTCATGCCAAAGTTCCGTTGAAAGAAGTTTGCGACGTGGATCAAATGATTCTTCTGATGAAGAATCTAAATCTGACACGTTCCAACGATTGTATTCTGAGAGTCAGCGTCGTAAAGATACTGCGAACTATCATGGAAAATATTAACCCCGAAAGCGAAGAAACGATATCGTTGCTTTTTCAGCCGTTCGAAAATTCGCTGCGGTCCATTCGTTCGATCGTGGTGCGAAGCGAAGATGCAACTCATCTGGAACTTGCGGAGCATTCGATGGTTGTCATGCTTTCCATTTGCACCGTCGCCAGTCGGTTGGAAAATTTTTGTAAAACAAAAATTTCTCAAAACTTATCGCAACAAAAAATCTTCTGAAATATTTTTTTGCGTCGTACAGATTTTTCAACACCCTCAGAGGTCCAGATTTTGCAGAGAAAATAACTCGAGTCACCATCGACAACATTATTCCACGTTTCAAAGTAGGCTTTGCCAATTATTTTCATTCTTTATTCCATAACCGAACGGAAACTGTGGAAAAAATCTTTTTAACATTTTTTTTCTCACGTAATAATAATAAAGTCAAAAAGAATAAAATCTCAATTCTATTTAATTGTTATTATCGACCAGGGAATCCTAACAAAAGTCCAGCATCTGGAGGAGAGAGTAAAAAACTTTGTCGAGTGTCTGAACCAACTTTTTCAATCCTCGAATCGCACCAAAGAACTCGCCAATGTTGTAGCAGAAAATGGATATTTGAAGCATTTGCTCTTAATACAATTTCCAAGGTATTTCCTTTGATTATTCGTCTCATTCACGACTCGAATAATTTTGTTTTCGACGGTAAAATTATTTCAACCGTCTGTTCTCGACAGTCTCCGAGAGTCGATTGCTCTGCTGATGTCGCGAATCATCGTCGAACTTTCGGAAGACGATTTTTCACAGGACGTGCGAGCTCAAAGCTCAGAATTCTTTCGAGAATTTATCAATGACGGGATTATGGGACTGCCTCCCATGACAAACGGTTTTGGGGACGCATCCTTGATCCTGGAAACCGAGGGAGGAGCTTCGGATGCGTTTATCGTCCTGTCTTATCATCATGCTGTTAAGACCAGCGAGTAAATACGATTTTTTTTAACGATTTTGTTCTTTCCCAAATTAATATATTTTTATGATAATAATATTAAGTCGATAAGGGTCGATTTGACCCAGGATGAACTTCAAAGTTTCGGCATTTTCCCGCAGTTAATTGGTTCGTTGTTATTTTTCAACGTTTTATCGTAAAGCAGACATTCTGAGCTTCATTTTTGAATTTTTCCAGATTTTTGGGATGATATTTTTTATTTTTTTAAAGCCCTGGGTCGAGTTGACCTCACATTACATTTATCGGGTTAATAATAATATATTTAAAAATTCTATTTGGTATGATATGATAAGTATTAATAATATATTTATATGTAACAAAAGTTACAATATAGAATTAATATTGTATTATATAATATTACCATAATTATTATCATTAATTCTATATTGTATTCATTATTACATATAAATGATAAAATTAATATTATATTAACTGCTATTGCTAGATATATCATAATTATTGAAATAATATATTTTTCTTCTTCTTTTTTCTTCTCTTCTCATTATATATTTTTTTTTCCGTCATTCGACTTTTCTTCGTATATAAGAAAAATAATCCAAGTGACTATACGATAGTAAGAAATTAATGTCACTAATCGCAGGTACAACTTCGTTCCGCTGTCGTCGATTATTCTCAAGATCGTTACGCTATCGGACGTCACACCGATTCCAATTCTCAAGGCTGTTTGGTTTTTATTCGCGGTAACATCATATATTGGAATGGTTTCAGTCTGCCTCGGCACAGTTTGACCCGGCGCAGTTTGACACCGCGAGTTTGACAGATGAAATGTCACTCTCTCTTTTTCCCTTTTCTCTGTCAAACTCACAATCAGAGAAAATGTCAAGTTCGAAAGAGAAAAAGAGAGAGAGAGAGGAGACTATAATCTGTCAAACTTGCGGAGTCAAACTGTGTCGGGTCAAACTGAGACCGTCCCGATTCGTGAAATCGAGTCAAACGTCACGATCGGTTGGATTTATTCGACGTCTTAATTCGAAAAATCGTCGTAGGTGTCGTCGTTGAAACGTTCGGCATCGGATTTCGTGTGCTACTACAGAGTAGCTGTTGAACATCTCGCGAATCTTCTACAACGTCGCGATATCGGAAACTGTTACACTCACAGCCCAGCTATTTTCGAGCACAGTCTTAGCTCCACTATTTTTCCGATCGAATTTCGTCACGAAATTGTACGACTTTGGCTGGAATTCGATGGTGATATCGAATCCGTTGTGGCTCTAAAAAATGTTGAATTCACGGACAATTGCCTTTTGGTAAACGATCTATTTTTTAATTATTCAATGAAGACTATATTTTTGTCTATTTATTTCGTTGATTATTTTAAGGCAGTTTTCTCAGGTTTGTACCCATTTTCGAGGTCGTATTTTTGGGAATTAAATTTAGAAAAATGGTTAAACTTACAGTGTCAGTATTTCACAGTTACATTTATACATGTTTGAAGCAATGTCTTAAATTTTTTCAAAGCTTTTTATTCGAAATTTTAGAAGATATTTGATGTTGCGCAGGTCATGTCGCGAAAATTATTTATTGACGGATGATGACATTGCGGCCGTCCTGGTCACCAGAAACAAAATTTTTTTTTTTCATTCTATTCTTTACGAATGTGATCATCGTTCGGCCCTCTGATAAAAAAATGTAAGTAAAATTTACAAAACGGCGTCGCTTGAAAAACAGTACTCTGATTTTTACAATAAAATTTTAACTTCTCGTGGCCCGAAAAAAAAGCAATTACGAAGCAATGAAAATAATGAAGGGTCAAACGATAGCCTGACATGTGCTCTACATGCGTGCAAAATTGCAAGTCGATCGGCCCAGTAGTTTACGAGAAAAATTCTCGCCCGATTTGAAAAATTTAATTTTGAGAAAAACGCGTTTTAAGTTTCTCCACCGGTCGACGCGCTCTCGCATCCGCTGAACCTTCGTAGCTCGGCTATTTCTACAAAAATCACCTCAAAATTTTCAAGACACATTCTCAAGACCCCAAACTATAAGAATACGAAGAAAAAAAAAGTTTCCTTTTCCCCAAACACACGAGAAGACTGCCTTAATGATACAGAAATTCGTCTTACCACTGCATTTGTTTTCAAAGCACATTGTAGAATTTTGTGAGGAAAAAATCGTTAACCGAGCCGTGGACGCTATAGCTCGATTGAAATCGGATGAAACGCGATGGGCTGAAATGCTTGAAAATATTTGGAAAAAATTGCCAAAACACGTGGGATCCATAATAGCAGAAACTGGTAGGTTTTCGCACAATCAAGCTGTCATTTCATATCAAAATCTTCACCGAATTCCGTTCAATCGTGTCAAATTTTTCAAAACTCTCAGCCGCGAACGTGAAGGCGCTTTTGAACCTCGCACGTGACACAACACCGCCCGAAGAACATCGTCTGGAAACTCACAAAGCCTCAATTTCCGCTTCCGCAAAAATTTTAACGAGCGGTTATTTCGACGATGAGCTGAAAATCGCGTTTCTTCGTTACATCCACTACTTGCTGAAACTTTCACGCGTCCGAAACAGTCAGGCAGGTGAGAAAACCCCGAAAATTCCCACAAACAATTAACACGATAAAGCGTATTATTTATTTAAAATTTATTTCCAAATTTAACATTTAATTGGCAAAGTCGTAGAGTTTTGCGTCAAAGATTCTCAACTTGTTGGACAACTTTGCGAAGAAGGTTTAGCGAGAAAGAACTTTGAGCTCTCAAGCTTTTGTATCGAACTTTTGGTGTACATCGTCGAGTACCAAAAAAAATTTCGTATTCAGGTTTGTGCATATTATTTATATATAAATTTTTTAATTTTTTTTAAATATATTTTCGCACGAATATATTCGTTGCTTCGGCGTAGTTGCTAATTCGTGCGATGATTCGTAACAGTGCGATGAAAATCGAGTCAAACGTATCGAACCGTTGAAAATGCTCGTTTTAATCTCAAGATCGAATTACAAACTTTTTCTCGCATCCGTGCGATTGCTGGCTAATCTTTTGAATCACCGAACGGACGTAATTTTGTCGGTGACTCTTTGTGACTTCGAAGATCGTCAAGCTGCGGAAAAAGCTATATTCGCGTGGTTCAGACAGCTCCAACAAATACTTCCGAAGGTAAACGCGGAAGAAACAGAAAAAAAGATAAATTAAAAATTATAAAATCTCTGATAAATTGAGAAAATATTTAACGAAGAATTTTTTTTTAAAAATGTTTTAGACGAAATTGGCGGATTGGAAATGGATTTATCGTTGCCTGATAGCCGTTCTTAAATTCTGCGAGAAGGAATCTGTGGATACTGTGAGAAAATTGTGCGAATATGCCGGAACTTACGAGATATTCAAATGGACGATACGTCATCGATACACGGATTTGATATTTCCGGAATTTGTGAAGTTTTGGCTTCACTGCAGCGCCAAGTATGGTTCGGCTAGCATGGCTCAAGCGATTTACGCTCGATGCACTCAAGCCCGGTCAATTTCCGACAACGAGTTCGAACAAATTATTCAAGCCTTGACCGAGTATAAAAATCGATTGGCAAATTGTCGAGCTAACGTCTGAGTTTTTCGTCAATTTTAATGAAATATCATCGGAAATTTTTCCAACCTCGTTAAAACTAATATTTCATACGTACGGATACGAAATTGAAAGATTTTTTTTAAAACGTTGAAAAGAATTTTTTTTTTCAGAGAAAATATTGAAAAATTTTTTTTTTAAATTTATTTATAGATTTTTTTTGGATCGATTTTCCATTCGCAATATTAATTCTAATTGTATATTCGAGAATATTATTAAGAATGAGCAGCTTTCGAGAAGGCCGCTATTGGGAAAATTAATTGCGGTAAGTAACAATGCCTTATTTTTTTCTTAATATTTTCAATATTTTCAATATTTGGCATCAACGCGCTTTCACGATCACACAATAAATTCGTGCTGTGATTCGATTAAAAATTGATAAAATACCAATAGTATACAAAATTCGCGATATTATCGTCGTCGGAGGCGACCGTTCGCGGTTGTAACCGATCTCGCGCAAAATATCGGTTATAAAAGTTCTCGCAAATCCCCAAACCCGATTTTTCGCTACTTTCTCGGTCTTCCGTTGCGTTGCATGAAGCAACCTTTGAATGAATTCAGTCTAACGTCAATTTCACCCTCCTCCAGCTGCAAAAAAAATTATATATTTCACAAAATAATGAATATTCAGAAGGGAAAATTAAATAATTTCAAGTTGAAACCTTGTGAGAACGAGAATAAAATAATTTCATTCTTGCATGAATCTTGCCTGATCGAACAGATAAATCTCTTTGTAACACGATGGCGACACGCATTCCCTGATGCATCGAGTTTTGGCGACGGTGCTGGCTCTCTGGTGAGGTGACATCATTTTGCAAGCTCCGCTTTCCTCGCAAGCCTGCTCGTATTTTCTGAACAAAAGTTCCTGCGACGAAAAAACAATTTTTGTGACGAATATTGGAGCGATTATTTCGCGAAGGCATCCACGTTATTGGTGAGTAGGAATTTATTTGGTGCATTATTGTTCTAACTAGCAACGTTTCGAATTTTAATACATTTCAACATTTAATTTTTTCAATAAAATGTCTGATTAAATAAAATTAATAAATAAGTAAAATAGAATGAAATGGAATAGAATAAAATAAAAATAAAGATTTTAAAAATCATAATTAAAGCAAAATTTATCTCGTATTATTACTTCGATGAAGATTTGCAAATGATAATATCAAGCATCAAATCCACGAAATGCGCTAACAGTTTTTTCATTTGTTGCAATTTTTTAATCAAGAGCTGATGCATTCTTTGGTTTCTCGATGATGCACAGAGAAAAAATTGTTTGCAGGTCGATGCAAATTTGCTCCAATCGTATTATCCCGTATAATTCCAAAAATCATATTCCAAATACAGAAAAATATCCCTAAAGATCGAATCACGCAATTATTTCTCGCACACGTGACAGATTTTTGTTTATCATCCGGCAACGTTTGAATTTGACATAAACCTGCGCGCGTTTTTAGAAGAAATATCCGCGTGTTCAAACATTAATGCGTCGCATGCGCACTGAAAATGCGGTCGAACCCGCAGACATTGGAATAATAAAATGCGAGTAAAGGAAAAAATCAAATTTTACTTACGTTTTTGCTCGTTTCTTTGTACGGATATTCGGGAAACGTGAAAGTCTTGGAGAACGAGGAAGCTTGAACGCCGTAGAATTGAAAGACGAGGGCGTAGAGCACGAACGCGTGAACTACCCCCATCGCCATCTTTGACTCTACCCTGCGCGTTTCAGACAATCAGGCTGATATCACGAACGATCAATAACGTTCTATATAACGTCTAGTCGTTTCCACAGCGAGCTATCTTACCGACATTTTCGATTTTTACATTTTTTCTTTCATTTTTCGCCTCACGGAGAAAGCTATGGGACGGTAAAAAAAAAGTCGCTATCGGGATTTTCATGTCAACACATTCGAAATGCGCCGACACGTTCAGAAATAATATTTAGAGGAAATATTTGGATGTATTTATGTCATGAACTTGCGAAATTCAAACGTCTATAACTCGAGAACGGTTCGAGCTAGAGCGTCGAAATTTTGGACACGTTTAAAGCCTCATAATTTCTGTGTCATCTGAAATTTGCGGAATAATTGGCAAAGCTGCTCGGATTTAATAGCGATTTTAAATTTTAAAAAAAAGTTTATTGCTCCAGTGGCTGCAAATTTAGTTTTTTTTCCTTTTTTTTTCTTTTTGAGTTATCGGTGTAAATAGTTTTTCTATTGTCTTGAGTAGTCCTTGAAGTCCTGAAACTGTCCTTGAATTTTGCTCGTCATTGAAAAGTCCTGGGATGTCCTCGAATTTCATTTAATGTCTTTTAACTTTTTATTTCCCCTCAATTTGAGTTTGTTCGTAAACGTAGATTATTAGAAACAATTCTATAAGAATGTGCGTCTCAGTTTCGCTGAGAATTACATATATACATTCGTGTATACTGAGTAGTTTTTTTTTAAACCAATCCCAACACAAGCAAAAACGATTATTGAAACAATATTACATTACGATACGATTAGGATTTAACATTTTCCGATGAGTTTTGTCTACTTTAACTTTTGATAAATCCCCTTAAACAACCTGCAAATGTCCAGGCATTGTCCTGAAGATTGTCCTTGACCGTCTTCGAATCTCGAACGAACTTTTTACTGCACCCCACGTTCTTCACAATTAGAAAGACGTTCACGAATATTTGTTATTGAATTTGGATTAAATCCATCGAAATGTTTTTATTTTTCGGGACTTTGAATCTTTCACAAAGTTTACGTCTCGCTCTAACTCAAGTCAACGTCAACCAATCGTATAGAATATCACTGAACCGCAGTCTGTATGGAATTGGGTAAACATCGATCGAAGCGATTGGATTTTGGAGGAATTTGAATTTTTCAAAGCTCAACCTTGAATGAAGGGGGAACAAGCTGCAAGTTGAAACTTGCAAACTGCTTCCTCCGATATTGAAGTAATGCATGAACTCCTCTATGAGAAAGCCACAATTGACAAAAGGTGTTTTACATAGAAGACTTCGCGTATTAAAATTGCCTCAAAGAAGCAGTCTGGGAAGTTCCAGCTTGCGGCTTTTGTTTCTCCTTCGTATTGAATTTCAAAGAACTGCAGTTCCAATCTACGTTTTCAAAATCTTCCATAGCTTTCGATGTAATTTTCTCTTGCTTCTTCGAAAATTATTTACCTGAGTTTAAAAATTACTGATGAAGAAAAAGTTACTAAATTATGAAATAATCAAAAGAATCATGAGATTAAGAGATAACGAAAAATAACACGAAAACTTGCGTGTTTTCTACGAAATTTCATCACAATCTTTGGGTCGCAACTGCATCCGCGATGATGTCGCGGCTACGAGGAACTTTCGTCAACTCGTAGACGTCGAAAACCACAATTTTCAACTACTCGTCGTAATCTTTTTTTCTTTTTTTTTCTTCGTTGGAAAAAGTTTTGCCAAAGTGACCGCCACTTTGTTGGATTGCCAGGGGAGTTTTCTAAGGCTTTCGCTTTCCAAAGATTCGGCGATCGTTCTTGGATTTGAAACTCTTGGATTAGAACTTTTACCAAAATGGTTTCCGTCTTTTGGTAAAAAGATAGAGAGAATTTTTATGGTTTTTCGTTAGATGTGAGAGCTTTTAGCAGTGCTTTTACAAGTATCTTCTGCAAGCAATTCCATAATAATTTTCCGAATGCCAAATCGTTCGATAAAATGAGAGAAATACATTATTTTTTTCTCGTTTCCTCGTCCATTTTGTGTAAGATAAAAATCCGTGGATAAATATTTTATGATACGCCACATCGAAACCGTTCAACTGTAGCCATCGATGAGCCAATTATTATTTTATTTCGGTATTTCGGGTTCGCATTCGTTCGGTGGATGACGTAAACTCGTTGCAACATTGCTGGTTTTTCGTGGATACAACGGCGCTCGTTTATTAATATTTATAACGAGTATAACAGCGTCGCTCGTTAAACCGGGAATATCGAGAGGGGTGGAGACGCTCTCGAACATTGTTGTCTCGATGTACGAGACGCGGCCTTAATGATTCAGATACAACGGAATATAAACTCGTACAGAATTATTGGGAATATATATCGAAGCGTTAATTGGTCGTCGGTGAAATTTTCACGAAAAGTTTGACTAAAAGTCCATGACGAGAAGAATTTGGACGATTCTCGTCAATTTTGCGTGGAAATTCGATGAAATTTTGTTCTGCTTCGAGCGAATACGTGACGAATCCGGCGTGCGAAATTTGCCACGATTTGTTTTAGTCGATTTTCAAAATATTTATTCGCTATTTCGTGACTTTTGAGGAGTTTTCTTTTTTAATTGCCACACTTGAGAAATTTTATTGAGGAATTTTTTTGTTTTGAAATTCTATGAACTGAAAATGTTTGGGATTTACCAAAACTATTGTTAAATTTAAGAGAAAATAATTTGCGTACGGCTGATTTTGAGTCTAGTTCCCAAAGGGTTGAACTTTGAAAGAAGTTTTTCTTCTTACATTTTGTTTACCTTCACTCCTGATATTCCAAATTTAGCACAATCAAATAATAACATTTACAATTTTTCTTCAAATTTAAATTCTATAAATTGAGAATTTCTAATTTTCCCCCAACTATTGCTAAAAATAGGAAAAAATAATGTGCAACTCTGCCATTCATTCTAATATTGAATTCCAAATTTTCTGCCCTTCAAATCCTACTGATTCCAAATTAATCACGATTAAGTAATTTAATTTACAATTTTTTTTTTAATTCTATGAATTAAGAATATCTAAATTTGCCAAAAACTATTGCTAAATTCAGGAAGGAATAATTTGTGCTTCGCTGCTTCCGAAATTAGTCCCCAAAGGATTAAAAATCGAAAGAAATTTATCTTATCTAACATTTTGTAACCTTTAAACCCCAATCTTCCAAATTTGACACATTCGAGAAATAGTCCTAGGATTTTCTACTCCTTGGAGTTGTTAGCTCATGGTCCAAGCGACCAAGGCTTGGATTCTGCCCTACTCCACTACTGCTCGTTTCATTCGCTTCGTCCTCTCTCATTCTCCGCGTTTCTGCACATTCGGTCCTCAAATATTAAATACAAAGACGCGATTCGTTCTCAAATATCCGTCCGTCCTCTGTGTACATTGGCCAATTCTCACGACGTACGTGCTCGCCGAAAATCCCGACGAATACATATCTATATATTCTCGAGACAACGAGAAACGTTCGATCAATATAATTTTGCAAGAATTTTGATATTAATACAATCGCGTAATTGACTAAAGAATTTAACCGTACAAAGTTTGACAAAATCGAAACGAATTCGACTTCGACGCGATTTCTTACGAATTTTATCGAATATTCCGACCCTATATTTTGTCCCAAATTACCGCATTGGGGCCTTTCTATTCCCAGAAATCGGCCATGATTTTTTTTCAGTATATTTTGGATCCTACGACTTCACTAATTTTTTAAAAAGATTTTTTTTTACTTAGACCACCCTCTTTTTTTAATCAAGAGCAATTCCACTGCAATTTATACCATTGTAATTTGAATGACATTTTTCTCAGATACGTTATCGAAATAGAGATTTTTTCTTAAAATTGGAACGGGTATATTTTTATTTTTTTTCAATTTTGAAAATATTCGAGCTTTTCCGAAATGTTAATATGTCATAAAGGTTTTGATCCCAAAGAAAAAAAAATCTATCGTGCACTAGAATCGATATTTCGATTATTATCGACAGAAAATTGATTTTTCAAATTATCGTTTATTATTTTGTCTGAAAAAAAAGTAATCAATAAATTCATTTTCGCTCTAAAAACAATCGAAACATCGATGTTTCTGCGAGATAGATTTTATTATTGTTCCTTCAAGATAGCAAACCATTATCATATATTTAAATTTCGGTAAAACTTGAATTTTTTCAAAGTTGAAAAAAAAAAAAAAAATTACGATCACGCTGTCCGATCCAATTTTATCAAAAACAATTCCTCAACTCCGATAAATCATTTGGAAAAAATTCATCCAATCAAAAACGGGAGAAATACCTCTTAAAAAAAAAATTGCACAGCTACCTCTTGCTAAAAAATGGGGTTTTGCGTGTGGGGGAGAGATCAATCGCATCTAAAAAATAAATAAAAAATCCAAAAGATACCAAAAAAAAAAAAATATCATAGACCACATCGTGGATTAAAAAGCTTTCAATCCGATTATTCGCGACGTTCTTCTCCTCGCATGCTTCGACTCCTCTCTAAAATTCGTTCACAAAAATGCGAATGTAAAGCGCCACGTGTACGTATTTGTATATCCGTCCAGAGGGCGCGAATGTTCCAAACTCCGGCGCCGCATTCGGCATCGCCCCTATTAGCAGTCCGACGAATTTGCCAGAGCTTGGAAACTACAACAGCAACTGCACTTGTTGTCCCAAGCACTCGTGACATTGCCGCGTTCAACCGCGAAATAATTTGCCGATCGAGGCGTGAGAAACGTGAACAGGGCGTAGAGAAGCAGCCACGATGGAGAGGAAGAGGGAAAGAGGGTTGGAAAAGCAACGAGCAAAGCGTTGAGCAATGCAGCCGCAAATGCAAACTGTTCGCTGGTTGCGAGTGACAAATTTTAATTGACAACGATAATTTTCCCAAATTCTCCGACCTTCCTCCGACGTATCGTTTCCATAATTCACGATGAAAATTAGGTTTTCCACGTCGCAACCTCTGAATTAACGAGAAAATAAATTAAACATTCTTTTTTCTTGGTAAAAAAAATAATAATAAAATCTCGGTAAAGAATCGACGTGAAAATTTAACGCGGATAAACCAGCGACGTAGATTCGGGAAAGATGAGAGTCGAAAAAAAGGGGCAAAAAAAAAAAAAGAAAAAAAGAGAATGTGAGGAGAAGAGAAGGACGAGGAAAGGATACAGTGGAACCCGAGAGTAAAGCCACTTTTCAGATTTAACGAGACCCTTGAACCTCATTCATTCGCGGACCCCGGAGGCGCACGCGAACGCCTCGCGCTTTTGCTTCTTTTGCCTACCAGTGGAAAGCCTTCGTCGTCTTGCGTGCTTTCCCGAGCAACGTCGTTGCGACGACGACGAGGAAAAAAAAAAAAAAATAAATCTTTTCTCTCCGCGGGAAAATAAAAAAAAAAACGACGCGTCTATCCTGAGTCTCGGAATTTTTCAGTCGCCAAGAATGCCAATGCGGTTACTCATTCATCATCCCCGCGGTGGGTATTTCTCTTCTCCACCCGGGGAAAAAAATCACGTCTCCCGCGTTTTTTTTTTTTTCATGGGATATAAATTCGAGGATATGTAGAGATCCTCAGCAACTTGAGGGGGGAGTAAGGTTAATTCGATATGGAAAAAGCATATTTTCGATCATTTTTTTTGACGACACAGTTGATGTATATTTATTTCTATAATGATTACTTAATAAAGTGACATCTGAAGAATATTCTGTGAAATTTTTATTAACTTTTTGAACAAATGAGCCATTGACGTTGAATCTCCGCGGACGTCTCGAAAAAAAAGTTTTATTCCGGTGCCCCTCATAACTCATCACTGGAATATCTGAGATCAAAAAAACAAAACGATTTTATTAGGTAATAAGTTTCTGCAGGTAACAACGTCGAGTATTGAAAAAAAAATTGATTTTTCAATTTTCTACAGCATTTAGAAGCCAAAATACTGATTTTTCATCAAAATGATGAAAAATGTTGCCATTTTTAATAACGTTAAAATAGGAAAAATAAAAAAACTCGATGTTGTTACCTGCAGAAACTTATTACGTAATAAAATCATTTTGGTTTTTTGATCTCAGATAATCCAGTGATAAGTTATGAGGGGCACCGCAATAAAACTTTTTTTTTAAGACGTCCGCGAAGATTAATCGTCAATGGCTCATTTGTTCATAAAAGTTGATGAAAATTTCATAGAATATTCTTCAAATGTTACTTTATTCAGTAGTTATGATAGAAATAAATGTATATAAAATGTGTCGTTAAAAAAAAATTATCAAAAATATGCTTTTTTGATATCGAATAAACCTTTTCGTTAATTTTCATTTTTCCTACCTATCCTATGTCGTTTTCATTTTATTTTGTTTTACCCATCACTCGATAGTTATAGTAATAGATAATTGAGAATAGATAATTAAGAATAAATGGTTGCGAATAGATAATTGAGAATAGATAATTGAGAATAGATAATTGAGATTAGACGATTGAGATTAGTAATAGATAATTGATGGGAGGAAAAAAAAACTTAACGACGGTAAATAACGTTGGATCGCTCGTCGCCGTCGCGACGTCGTTGTAGCGTATGACGATGAAAAACAATGCATCCGGAAATTGAAGGAGCGGCGCATAATGCATAATGCATTACATTCAAAGTAGAACGAGAGCGAAGGGGGGGGGGGCCGTATCTCACTTGGAAGCTTGTTGCAAACATCATTCGCACGCAGCCGGAGAGTTGTAACGGTCGGAATATAGCGACCAATTGTAACGACAGTTCGCCAACTAATTGGTACAAATGAGCTTCTCTCGAGAGAGCTGGGCGGGTTGAACGCGGTATATTGCGGTTCCCGACGCTCCGTGACACTGTCTCTGTGCTTCTTGCAACAGACGCTTGTACCGTGTCGGATGGAGAGTTCTCTCAAATCCGCAATTAAATCCATTGCGGCAAGGTTTGCGTTAAATGACTCAAAGGTCTTGCCGGATGGATCGTCGGGCAAAAAATCAGTCCGAAATGTGTGAATCGTGGATTTACGAGTCTGTACAACGTCGGTACGTGTTTTTGGCCTTGCAAAAAGCTAAACTGAGAATTAATTAACACGTGGAAATGTTAATTTACTACTTTTTGCAATGATTTAAGTCGAATTATTTTTTTTAATTATTCTTAATTTTCTTAATTATTCTTGCTTTAATTGAATTCTCGACAATTAATCAGTCGATTCGTTTGAAACTGAGCATGATCGATCTGTTGATTCGAAATCTTAATGATGTAATTTTTGCAGAATTTGGAGCGATTTAGTTGTATTTGTTTTGCAATCATTAACGTTTGCAGAAGCTGTTTTGCCATAAGCAATGGTATTGAATTCATAAATTTGTCAGTGCTGAATTGTGGAGTGGAAAATTGTGAAATAATTCATGTATTATTATTTTATCAAGAACTATAATTTCTCAAATTTTCAAGATTTTTGTTGATTTTTTAATATATTTCCGGTAAGAATTTATAAGGTTCCATTTTCATCTCTCTATTTCTCTCTTGCTTTTTTTGTCTCCCTCTGTTTTGCTCCCTTAATCGACTTTGCTACACCGAATTATCCTCGCAGTCGACTGCAATATAATTATGGACCCGAAGTTCGTACGAGAATTGTAATTTCGTTAACTTTAAATTACATTCTAGGTGTCGATTGATGTACAAAAAAATTAGACGGAGTTGTATGCTCGTTGGCAGACAATTCTAGTTGATAATTAATTGAGGGTCGATAAAAACCAACGGTGGGTAAACTGGCTGTGGGCTCGATTAAGACTGTAATTCCTTCGCGTACGTCTCTTTCATTGCGCGATGGATCATCAATTTTTCGACCGATCAATATGATATTTTACCTTTCAGGCTTTCACGGGGGTCCCATTAAAATAAAATTCTCCATTTTCTACGTTTTTATAACAAAATTTCGGAATCCTTCCAATTCTATTCGCAATTATATAAAATTCAATAATTTTTATTTAATTATCTCGTAATTATTTCAATTTTTGTCTTATCTACTTTACTTGCAATAAAATGATTATTATCATAAATTGTTATTATCATAACCTAAATAACCTAGATAATTTTAATTTAATTATTTCGTAATTATTTCAATTTTTGTCTTATCTATTTTACTTGCAATAAAATCATTGTCTTTATCATAAATTGTGTCTTATCTACATTCTACTATTTGCAACTATATCTTTTTTTTATTATAAATTTCGTCTCATATATTCTATTTGTTATCACGTCTTCGGATTCCAAATCTCGTCTCACCATTCTATTTTCCACCATATATTTATTTCCACCATAAACTCCGTCTCACCTATTCCATTCGTAATCACATTTTCGTATTCTAAATTCTCTCTCCCTATCTTCAACCACATCTTAGTTACAGCACCAATTTTGTTTCACCCATTCAAATTCATTCTCAATTAAATCTTTGAACCCAAAATTTCGCATTCCTTCGGGTTGCGCATTTATTAATTCACAACCGTTCGGTACGCGTCAACGCCTTGTAATCCCATTAAACGAGTCGCGTGCAAACGCCGAGATTACACGTGGAACCTTCATCAGTACCATACGTACGAGTTTGAAAAGGGGTTTGTAACGGAATGCGTAGCATTCGGGAAATCTCACGTTTTACTCGCACGGTGAGCGAATCACGTTTACCGTATCAACCGAAGATACTACGAGCTGATAATTGAAGGGTGGAACTCGGGGATTCGTAATACGTAGAGAGAACTCGAGCGTCTCGACGTTTCCATTCATCCCTCGTGCTCTTGCTGCGCTATGCCATTATGCGTTTCGAGTTTCACCGGCTTCGCAATTGGATTTATCCTTCTGGCCTTGTGTCGAACGCGTTGCATTAGGGAATTTCCAATTCGCCATTGATTTCATCCTCCCTTCCTGGCTTCTGTTTCGATCGCTCGATCTCTCCCTCTTCCTCTTTCTCTCTCTCTGTTTCTCCCTTAGTCATTATACGCCCTCGAAGCTATGTGCAAGCTCGAGCCCTTACGGTTTAACGTGCAAATAAGGTCGACCGATAATAGGGCTCGTTGACACGCCAGCAAACATGTCCTTTGGTCGCTGTTCTCGAACCCGTTCGAATCCTCTGTTAACCTCGCGAATTCTCCATTCCCCCATCTTCGTCTATCTATCCTTCGGGTTACTAGCTTCGTCCTCTGTGTTTGCAATTCCCCATACCGCCATTACCGCGTACCCTCAATTTCTGTTCGTGTATGTATTTACGTATACCCCGTGTTGTGCGTTACCGTTTGCACGATCGATCCCACGCAGCGGTTTCGGCAAACTGTGCAACGGGTCATTCGCGTACTTCCCCCTTTCCTCTACGTGGAATTCAATCTCCCGCACTGTTGAACAATTTTACTCCGTAGTTCGACGAATTCTACGAACTTTCGCATGGGTTTTTGATTAAAATTTGGACAATGTGGGATAAACTCGAAGCAAATTCGTCATAAATTCGAAAATTAATTATTATTGTATTTGTTGCTGTACAATTTATTTCTGTGAAATTTATAGGAGAAAATTATTTCTATACTATTTCTATATGAATATATTCCTGTAATTAATTGTTCCGACATTTATTTTTCTTGAATTTAGTTTTCTGTAATTGATTTTTCTACAATTTATTCCGTACAACTAATAAATTATTATAGAATTTATTGTTCTACAATGTATTTATCTGAAATTTATAGGAAAAATGTATTTCTCTACAATTTATATTCATGAAATTAAATTGTTCAAAAATTTATTGTTCTTCAATTTAGTTTTCTATTTTATTTTTTAAATTTATTTTTTCAAAATTTATGATTCCTAAATTCATTTTTCTAATACTTTTTTTCTTAAAATGTGTTTATCCAAAATTCATTCTTCCTAATATCTGCGACAAACATACACACTCGAAAATGATTGTTTTTTCTTTTAATCTCGACGTGGTTCGCTATAAGAACCACGAGAGCGGGTCCACGATCTTCCCTCGGCGTTTCTAGCCAACACCTGCAACACATCCCGTTCAATGATTTCAAGCCCGAGCCGCGCAATGATTTATGCAGCAGCGACTGCACGCAACTCGTAGGGGTTGGGAAATCGAGAACGGCACGCGTGGAATCCTTTAATTACGAAGATTGCCGCCGAGCTTGCCGCACT
This sequence comes from Sussaba pulchella, assembly GCA_963971145.1. NCBI lineage: Eukaryota > Metazoa > Arthropoda > Insecta > Hymenoptera > Ichneumonidae > Sussaba > Sussaba pulchella. The sequence continues at coordinate 4,090,495 of OZ020178.1, forward strand.
CGGAATATTTCAGTGATTACGGGAGACTCCGCGGAGTGTGGAAGTGTGGGGTTTTAGCGATAAATAAATATACCCGTCGAGAGGAAGAAAATTGACGATTCATTTATTCACCCTCGGGATATCCATTTGGTTGATTGATCATTCGAATTAAGAAAATTGAGGAAATGTGAATTGGCTGTCTCGGAGCTTTTTTTTTTTTTTTTTTTGGCGTTTGTGGACGATCGCTCGGACTTTGGAGGAACAAAGTTATATCTTGCTGGGGAGAGTGGGGAGAGAATTTCTCGAGAGATCGGAGATGAATCGAGGATCCAATTGAGAGTTCATGAATTCGCGGAAGCTGCTTTACCACAACCGTTGAAGGGGGGGAAGGGTTGGAGAGGTGGGTCTTCGTAAATCCGTCTGGGTCGGCCGTTAGTCTCTTCGCAACTGGGTTCAATGCGATATGATTCACGTAACCCTGCTCTGGCGTAGGTATATAATAAACTCGCGCTCACGGGCTTCAACCCGAGACCGTAGCCACTGGCTTCAAAGGAATTTTCGTCGACGAAAATCCTGTGTCTAGCGGTCGCAGTCACGTTTCCGCTTCGCTTAGTCTTCATGAATGCTCGACGTTTTTCAATTCCCTTTTTTTTTGGATTTATTTGTGTGCATTTTTTAATATTCAGGCCGACGTTTTTCGGTTAATAATCGACTTCCTTGTTACAAATGGCGTGATGTGATTGTTTTGGATTAGGGGGGGTTGGGAAGCTTGGATTTGGCTTATGGTTTGGATTAGGTGGTGGATTATCATATTTGGATTAATCATGAGATAATTATTAATTGCTCTTAAATTTTTGGAGAATTTGGGTCCGCTAGAAAATTCGCTGGAGAATTTAGAAACATTATTAGATAATTATAGATCTTATTTTAATGTATTTTTTCAGAATTTTGGGAGCATATTTCGTTGGTTTTTTTTTCTTCGTTACAAATGGAGGCAGATAATTTTTTTTTTTTTCGTTTTAAAGCGTTGGTAATTTTTGTTGAATAATTTGGAAAGATGATTAGATAATTATAGATTCTATTTGCAACTTCGTCTTTAGAGTTTTCGGAGCACGCTCGGTTAGTTTTTTTGTTCCTCGTTACGAATGGCGTCACATACGTCTTCCTTCATTTTGCGGTGTGAGAAACGTGTGCTGAAGAATTTAGATAAATCATCGGATAATTATAGATTCTATTTGAATTTCTATCGCCATAATTTCTCGAGCATAATTCGTCAGCTTTTTTATTTGATTCTTAATTAATCTTAAGTCCCTCTAGGAGTTCTGAAATCTATGGTAAAGCAATTAAGTCTCAAATAATGATTTAACATTTTTATAGTGCCAAAGAATTAAAATAAATGATCAGATAATTATAGATTCTATTTGAATGACTATCCTCATAATTTCTTATTGTCCGAGAAATCTGACATTCCATGACGAGTTCTGACATCGTTGGTGGAAGCAATGAAGTCTTCAACAATACTTGAACATTTTTATTATGCTGAATATTTTAGAAAAACCACCACGTAATTGTAGATTCTACTTCAATCTCTATCGTAATTTCTCGTAATTATTGTAATTGGTCAGCTTTTTTCTTTATTCCACAATTTTCCAGGGCTACACATGAACTCGGAAATTCTATCACAAGTTCTCAGTCAAATCAATAAAGACTCGAATAATAATCCAACATTTTTTCACTGCTGCAGAATTTATTAAAACGACCAAATAATCATAGATTTTATTCTTAACTTCTATCTTCGCAACTTTTCGTTCACAATCGGTCAGCTTATTCAATTCTGTACTTTACAATTCGTCCAACGTTACACATTAAATCCGAAATTCCATGGTGAGTTGCGACATCGTTGACGAAAGCAATAAAGTTTCGAACACCGTTGCGACACTTTTATTTCACCTCAGACCAGTGAAATGCAGTTCGCTCGTGGAAAAGGTTAATATCGGTCGGTAAATTTTTTAATATATTCAACCACACGTGAAACTCTCGAATTAAATTGCCGTCTGTTGCCGTCTGGGATGGTTGGCGTCATCGCGGGGTTTGGCGGTGAGCCAGATAGGCCGGAATCGAGAGGCAACTCTCGTGCGGCGCGCACGAAGTCATTTGTTTGCGTCGCCGTGCGAAGGGCGAAGGAAACTCACGGCGCAACAAGTTAAATTAAGGGAAAAGTGAGTTGAAGAGGTTTTCATGTCGAAATTAAATGTAAAAAATAGACAAAAGTCAAAAAATCGAAATACAATATTATTATTATTATTATTATTATTATTATTATTATTATTATTATTATTATTATTATTATTATTATTATTATTATTATTATTATTATTATTATTATTATTATATTATATTATTATATTATTATATTATTATATTATTATATTATTATATTATTATATTATTATATTATTATATTATTATATTATTATATTATTATATTATATTGACGAGTCAGCCTTGCAGCTGTAGGACGAAAATTATTTAAAAAATCGTAAGTTGAACCTTGCAAATTGATTTCTAAGGACTTTACAATCCAGAATTGAAGATATTGTACGAGACTTGCTGTATCAGGAAGTATTTAACATCAACTCTGGCTTCCTGATAGAGAAAGAAAGATTCGTACAATATCTTCAATTCTGAATTCTTGAGTTCTGAGGAAGCAATTTGCAAGTTTCAACTTGCAGCTTGTTCCCCATATAAAATTCGGTCCCTCCGATTAATCTTCACTGAATTTTATCCATAGTACCTCTAAAATTGAGATTTTTCTATCTGCAGTGAATTATGGTTCAATGGTTCGAAGCTGACGTAGTCTAGAGCGATAACGTCAATTTTTCGAAAAATTCAAAATCCCATAAAATCCGATTCCTCTGACCGATTTTCACCAAATTTTACACAGCACAGTCAAATAATGTTCCATACCTGTAGCGAATTCGGGTTTAATCGGTCAAAGCTGCCGTGAGTTAGAACGAAACGTAAATCTTTCGAAAAATCAAAAATTCTATAAAATCCGAACTTCTCGATGAATTCGGCCCAAATGCAATACCAACCAACCTTGGGTACAAATCCATTCGTGAAGAACTATTCAGACGAATATCTCAAAATTTGCAATCTCTATAGTGTAAACGTCCTTTTCTCGGTAATTTAAAAACGACATAATATCCAAGCCGCAGCTTTAATCATGACAAAAATTATCGTCATTAAAAAAATTACAAAGCTGCACATGTCTGCAAAATTTGGGGGCTGCAGCTAAATCCGTTCTCGAGTTATACACGTTTGAATTTTCAAAGGCCATTACACATACACATACACAAATACAGTCGGACATTTTATCCAAACGTGTTTTCTCGACGTTTTACCCCAATCTAAACACAGTAATCCAAAGATCTCGACAAAAAAAAATCGTTCACCATAACACAGCTTTCCTCTATGAGCAAGCAAAACGAATATCGTAGCAGTAAGAATAATAATTCTCCCTGGTCAAATATAATTTTATCGTCTCATCGGCCTGCTAAGCTGGACTTATTAGGACTTCAAGCCCAAAAAAAAACATAAAGAAAAGAAAAACAAACCAATAAAAAGGCGCGAAATAGCTGGAAATATTCGCGTGCAGGAAAAACAAGCGGTTTGGGGAAGAACGAATGGTCGAATAAATTCTATGCTTGGGGCATTTCGCCCACGTAATTTTCTCGCTCTCCTCCCTAAACCCCTCTCTCGCCCCCCCCCCCCCCCCTCCCTCAACCCCTGTCCATCGTTTCTCGTTGGGAATTCGCGGGTCACGCGAAACGCGTTTCGCGATATCTCGTTTGGCACGCGCGCGTGCGTTTCGTCGCGAGAATTTCATCCCCGCGGTGGTGAATAGTCGGATATAGAATATGTACAAATTGATGGGACAGCCGACCGAAGGGACGGCGGGAAGCCCATAATAATGAAAACGGGGTCCGGGAAATATGCGCCAAGCTAGACGCGCGGAAATCAATTCGCACTACCGGTCGTTGTCCCGCATCGAAGATATTATTATTGTTGTTTTCAAATTAAATTGTCGTCGAAACTGTGAAAGAACAAACGTGTAATTAATTTGAACAAAAAAAAACAAATTAATCGACCATCGTTACATACCAAAGCGTAATAAAACATTCGTAGCGACGAATAAACGTGGATCTAAAACGAAAAAAAAAAAAAAAACAAACGGCTAGCGTGAATTCTCCGGCGTCGACGAATTCGTGACGAAATTAATTAACATTATTGGCGCGAAACATTGAAACGCATCTCTGTAATTTTCGTAATTTTGGTTCTATTCAAAATTCAACGAAACAATGTCGTTACTCTAATCAGTTTCATGTTTTTGTTAATTAAATTTGATACGCGATTAATTCATTAAAGCTTCGGGAATATTATAAAATTCAACGAAACGTGGAAATTCCGTCGTTGCGTTAAAATTTTGAGATCCATCGAATTCCCGCGAGCTTTACGACGCAATAACAGCTCGAAAATACCGTCAAGAGTGCGTCGGTTCGGGTTAGTCCGGGATTAAACCGAAGCGCATTCCGCGGCTCGAAGCACATCCTCTTCCGGTTTGTATCCTCATGGCTTCCGGCAAATCGTCGAATCTCGGGCGACTCTCGGGGCGGCCTCTCGGAATCCTCGGTACCGAAGTGAGCCATCATCGTAACAACGAAACTCACGAACCATCGATATTATACGTTTGTGCGTCGTTGAGAGCATTCGGGATTCGGAATTGTACGATGAGAGTGTTTCACTCGTCGGATAAACTCAAACACAAAACTGGGAATAGTCGAGTCGTCGATGGGGCTGCTGCACGGGCTTTTCGGCGTGTGGGTCGTACACAGAAGTACACAGAAGTACACAGAAGTACACAGAAGTACACAGAAGTACGCTCTTTCCACTTCGTACCTTTCCCATGGATATACGTGTCTGTTTCTGGATCCGCAATGAGGAGGTTGTTATTTGGGTCATTTTTGAACTTTGTTTAGGACGGTTCGGATCTTGATTTAAAAAAAAAGAAGAAATGTTTTGAGACTTTTTTGAAGCTTGTAGGCTAATTCTAACTATTCTCCTTAATGACGTGAATTTTGTGATTTCAAATACATGGAATTTTTCTATCTTTCGGTAATTATGTCAGTGGGACGACTGCGAATTCCTGAGAATATTCAGTGACGTATGAAATTAACTGGCGTGGGCCGTACGTTCAGGGAAAATAATGTATACATATATGGATCATCTCATGCCACGTTTAAACCGTTTCTCTGACGATTATCGTCGTAATGATTCGCATAATTTGGAAATGACTAGAGGCTTTGAGAGTTTGGGGGTCAATATTGGTTGCGGTTATCTCGGGAGCTTATGTAGGGTATTTTGCGTAAATTTGGAGGGGGGGTTCTGATATTCTAATGATTTCAGAATTATATTAATAAATTGCACGATAATGGTCAGAAAAATGGTGTAAGCGAGGCATGAGATGACCCATACATGTATATTGTTTTTCGTGAAAGTAAGGGTCATACCCATTTATTTCATATGACATTGGATTTTTTCAGGAATAATTAATCATCCCGACAAATATAATAACCGACAGATAGAAAAATTGCATTTATTAGATCGTGTAATAAATTCCCGCCTTTTTTGACATTTTTTCTCCCGCCATTTCTGATTTGTTGAGTAAAGTATATATTCGCAAGTCCTTTCCTTGCTCTACAATTCGAAATGGAAATAAAAACGTGAAAGTTTTTTTAATGAAAGTCCCAGAGAAAAAATCATTATAGACATCTGCTCTCTTTCGCCTTTCGGCATCGTCAAAAAGTTACAAAAACAGCTTGCGACATTGGTAACGTCTACGGAGTAGATGCTATAGCTCCGAGAATCGCTCAAGATCGGTTTGCCAAGTTCAAATTTCAAATCCACTTTTTCCGCCTCCTGGAACTTCCATTTCAAAAGCCTGAAAATTGATTTAAATTGATGAATTTAATTGATTAAAACTGAATTCAAAAAACGAAGCACATAACTTCGTAGAGCAATAAAAGCCCTTGCGAATGCATATATCTACTTCACCCAACAAATCCCAAAATTGCGGAGGGAAAAAAATATATAAAAATATATTATATATATTATATAAGCACAACCTAATATTTAAAATGGAAAACTTCACTTCGTCAAAGAAGATAGTTAGAACTGTACCAGAAGCTTCAAACTAGGCCTAAAACGTTTATCTCCCTTTTTTGGAATCAATTTGCCAGCCGTCCAAAAAAAAAAATTCAAAAATGACCGAAACAACAACCACCCAAGTCCTCATATCCCGTTGGCTCTGCTGTTTCACGATGAAAATGTGCATCCGCGGTTGCATCGTGGACGCGAAGCACTCGAATGCACGTCAGAGGGAGCCCTTTTGCGAAGTGGTTTCAGTCGCTACAACGCTCGAGTCCTGGTGGGAACTCCGAGCTTTATGGTACTCCCTCGCTTCGGGTGGTTCGCCCCATCGTGCTTTCCGTATTACCCTTCTCCTTTCTTCGTCTGGTAATACAACGTTACCTGGATACGTACATCGATAGCGCCACTCACTCTTCGCCCCTTTCCCGAGCTTTGCCTCCTTCGCTTTTCTCTCCATCCTCGCTCCCGCCATTACCGAACTTCGAAAGCCTCCCCAACCTCCCCAAACCCTTCTTCGTTCCCTCGCCCTGCGTTCGTTCGCTTCTGCCCTTCATCCCCCGTCGTTTCTACCCTCCGTGCTTCGGCTTTCGAGGAAATAGCGGCAGCCAGCTACGTGAGCACATAGTCTCGCGGTTGGAAAGTCGATACGTTGCTTCACTTCCGTCTCAGATCAGACTCTTCCTCGCTCGTTCTCTCCCTCTCTCTCTCTCTTTCGTTTCCCTTCGTCTCGTCTTCGTCCAACCCTCGATCGTGTCACGCTCTTACTGTCTCTGGCCATTATCGCGTTTTACAACGATTGAGGAAACTCCATTGGGCCCCGGAGTGGCTTCGTCGCGTTCACTCCCCTTTCCCCCACCTCGTATTCTTCGATCCTTATCTCAACATTTTTTATCTCGAATTAATATTCATCAGGTTTTCCGCGTATTCATACCCTAAATTTCTCCGCATCTTTACTCTCAATCGTGCAATTTACGCGGGTATTTCGGCCATTATCGAGTACCCATTCTCGTTTCGAAATCATCATCGCATCCCCTCAAAACTCAGTGCAAAAAAAAATGTCCCCTGGCAACGAGAAAAAAAATAAAATGAGTACAAATTGAATTTTTTTTTTTTTCATTGTGATACAAATTCGATACTCGCGAATTTCTCGTAAACCGTTGGTGATAATTTTTATTGCTTCGTGATTGTTTTTTTTTATTTTTTATCCATGTTCCTTTTTTTCTTTCCATTCGTCGCCTCGTAATTCTTTTGTTTTGTACGTTTTACTCCGGTGATGCCTCGTTTTCCATTGCATTTACCTCTCACGTTCTCGACTCCGCAAGCTCATGTCGTTACATCCCCTTCGCTCGCGCGCTCTCGCGTTCGCCCCCCCCCCCCCCCCCCCCCCCCACCACGTTATATACAGAAACAGGAAGACTATTATTTCGTCGAAGCTTTCATGCGAGACACAATCTTCTTCTCGTCTCAAACTTGCTCCTTCACTTCTGGCCCGCTCGCATCACAGCCGAGTCCTAACCGATACACGTTTGCGAAAAAGCTCCGGGGTAACGGTGGCGGTATAACGCCGGGGATGGGGTTGGAAAACTCTCGTGGCTAACTGCTGCACGAACGTGCACTTTGCCCACCTCCCCTTCGACTGTCGACGACGATGTAGCGTTATTTTTTTTTTTTTCTCTTCTCTTCTCTTTCTTCTTCGTTTTTCTTCTTTTTATTTTTCTTTCTTCTTCTCTTACCGACACTCGTTGTCCCTCGTCCTCGTCGCGCAACCCCGAACCCGGTCGTGGCGAAAAGACGCTTCTCGCACGGGGTCGCAACTCTGCGGTTTTGCGAACGGAGACACTACCGGACTGTTTCTCTGCTACATATTTCAAACATCGAAAGTACTCGGTTTCTTTCGTTCTTTCCGGCGCCAATTGTCAAAAATTATTTATCGTCCTATCGGTGGTGATAAATTTGCCCGATCGTAAGAAGAAAATAATCCGTGGATTCGGCAAAATTCGCAATCAGCGCGCCGTTTGTTAGATTTTTTTTTTTGTTTTGTTTTGTTTTTTTTTTTTTTTTATTATTCTTGTAGGGGAAAAATTGTTTGACTTGATGAGAATTCGATCAATCCCCCGAATCAGCATTTCCGTCGACGAAACCCTCCCTCGTTCGCTCGAATCTTCGCCGGGAAATTCTCGCGATGAAAAATCGTTGAGTAAGAAACCCCAGAAAAAAGAAACGAGTGAAAGAGAAAAAAAATAGAATACAATTTTACAGTTGCGCGTCGTAATTTTCCGTCGTTGACAGGAATGGTATCGCGGAATTGTAATCAGTGGGAGGTAAATATGCGGAGGTATCGTAAAAAATATATGATGGGGCTATAAAAAAATCCATGGGGATGAAATATTTTCCATATCGGTTGGTAACATTACGATGCGTTATCGCGAGTGCGGGAAAACTCGTTTTCCACGACGTGGCGGCGGGGCATCCCTTGGGACGATACGGGAGGGGAGGAAGGGCTTCGCGTGAAGGAGTTGCGAGGAGGAGGCGGGAGAGGGATGGGGGTGGGGATTGCGGGAGACCGTTTGAGGGACACGTGAAGCGAGTTCCTGTGGGTACAGTGCTTGTGGTGCTGCAGGGAAACGTTATCGAAGCGAGACGGAGTATCGTGAACAGACGGTTCAAACCTTGTCTCTCTATCTCTCCCTCTTTATCTCTCTGTTTCTCTCTGTTTCTCTCCGTCGGTCTCTCTCTCTCTCTCTCCCTCTATTTCCCTCTATCTCTCTGTTTCTCGCTGTTTCTCTCTATTTCTCTCTGTTTCTCTTCGTCCTTCTCCCTCTGTTTCTCCCTGTTTCTCTCTGTTTCTCTCTATTTCTCTCTGTTTCCCTTCGTCCTTCTCTCTCTCTCTCTCTCTCTCTCTCTCTCTCTCTCTCTCTCTCTCTCTCTCTCTCTCTCTCTCTCTCTCTTCTCTCTCTCTTTCTCTCTCTTTATCTCTCTATTTCTCTCTGTTTCTCTTCGTCCTCTCTCTCTCTCCGTCTTTATCTCTCTATTTCTCTCTGTTTCTCTTCGTCCTCTCTCTTTCTCCCTCTTTATCTCTCTGTTTCACTCTGTTTCTCTCTGTTTCTCTCTGTTTCTCTCTGTTTCTCTCCGTCCTTCTCTGTCTCTGTCTCTGTGTGTGTCTCTGTCTTCCTCGCTCGCTACGTAATTACGTGAGTGCCTCCCGTAATTAGGTCGCTCGGTCAAACCGCGTTGCATGGAAAGCACCGGAGCTGTGTTGTGCTGCGGTGCGAGCCGTGGTTACAATAGGGTTTCAACCGGAATACCCGATTTTGCCATTGATACGATTAATATTTCTTATTAGTCGGAATAATAACATTATTCATTTACACAACAGCCATTGTTACTCGACAAATGTTACATTTTCACGTGAATGGGTATTAACGAAATACCGGAGAGTATTATATTCGTGTTTAAACAATAATCGCTTTTTTATGTCCTCCTACTTTCGTGTTATCGTGCTTCTCGTTTGGAAAATTTAATTTTGGTCGAAGAATAGAAATTTCGAATATATTACGTAGTTTATATGATTTTTTATTGATTATTTCGATATTGGTTTTTATTTACTTTTTCGTTTTTCTTTCTTCTAAATATTTTCATTTTTTTTCGACCGTTGGCTCCTTTTGTCTTGAGTTTGTTCATTTATTTATTTCCTCTGTTTTTCTTCTGATCGCAGAAAGGAATTTCGAATATATTACATAATGATAACAAAATGGTTTCAACATTTTGTTATCAATTCTTTTAAAATTGCTTTTTCTGTAATTTCTCTTTCCTTAATTTCCTTTTTTCCGTTTCTTTTATCATTTATCCGGTACTCGACGATTGGCTTCCGTCGTCTTGAGTTTTTCATTCTTTTGAGAAGCCATTGTTTGCATCGTCGAGCAGATCTCATTGTTTCATAATGATGCCTTCTACATTTTCCCGAAGATTCGGTTGTATGTTTCGCTTTGCGGAGCCTGATTCGATAGTTTATAGACGTCGTTTCGACTGACGAAGAGATCTCTTCCAGTCGGAACGTTCGTTTCGTTTCCCCGTCGTATTTTCCACGGGCTGTCCACCGTCGGTTTCCTTGTTTAGGGATAATGTTTCCCGGGGGATCACGACGCGAGCCAAGAAAGGAATATATTGCCGGAGAATAAACGGATATTTACGTATCCCCGAATTTTGTAAAAATACCTCGACACTCTCGACGAGAAAATCAAATAGAGAATTGAAATTTCAAATCCTCATCCAATCCTTCCTGACGAAAACAACGAACCGTCGGGTATTTTAAAATTTCATTCCGAGCGAGTTGCTGACTATTTTTATGAACGAATAAATTTTATAGGAACAAAAATACGCGTGTATAAAAAAATCGATAAATTTCCATAATAAATTACCGGAGCTGCGTGGTCAGAGACTGGGTCATTCGTGTACGATTGGGGAGAAATTAAAATTTAGCTCCAGGCGTGTGGCTCAATGGTTATGTAATTAAGGAAATTGTATAATAATATTAACGCCCCTTTAATGTGAAAAATGGCGATAAATTCGTGTGATAAATTGTCGGAGCTACGTGGTCAATGTCGTTCAAGTACGATTCGTGAGATATGGAAATTTAGTCCGACCTGAGCGACCCCCCTCATCCCCCATTTCTATAAATATACAAAACGCATAACAATAAAAATAATTCTTAACCGCGAAGAATAATAATTAATGTGTATAATAAATCCGACGTTTGGTCAATAACTGGGCCGTTCAACTACGACTTGCGCGAGAAATAGAAATATATTCCCAGGCAAGACACCGATCGTCGCTATAAATAAATAAAATTCTATAATACAACAAATACAAATATCCCTTCAACCTGAAAAATAGCAATAAGTTGGTAATTTATATTGCAGGACCGTTCGGCAATAACTGAGTCGTTCAAATACGATTCGCCAGAAAATGAAATTCAGTCCCAACCTAGCGAACCGCTACTGCTCCAAATAAACATCTTGTATTATAATAAAAACTCAATTATAATGCAAAAAAGGGAGAAAGTAATACATTTGTATAATGAATTATTTAAATGAACAAATTAGATTGAATTAAAACCAGCATTTCAACTGGAATGAAAAAAAAAATTGTACAAAAAATTCCCCTAGCTCTGTGTCCAATTACTGGGTCCAACGTTACGATTCTTCATAAACTCAAATTTCATCCCAACCAAGGAACCCGCTCCTTCAAATGAACAAATTGCATTATAATAAAACGACCATTTAAACGCAAAAGACAAAGAAAATCCATAAATTTGTATAATAAATTCCCTTAGCTGCGTGGTCAACCACTGGGTCAATCGTTACGATTCCTCGAAAACTGAAATCCACTCCTAACCAAGTGATTCTCTATTCCCCTAAATGAAAATATTGCATTAGAACAAAACCACCAATTCTTAGAAAAAAAAAAACGAGACCAATAAATTTTCATAATAAATTCCCCGACTCGGGGGGGTCACCCACTGGGTCAATCGTTACGATTCCTCAAAAACTTTAACTCACTCCCAACCAAGTGACCTCTCCTTCAAATAACCAAATTGCATTATAATAAACCCACCATTCACACTTAAAACACAAAAAAAAACCATAAATTCGTATAATAAATACCCCAACCTGTGTGGTCAATAACTGGGTCATTCGTTACGATTTTTCAAAAACTTAAATCCCCTCCAAACCAAGTCATTCTCTATTCCCCTTAATAAAAAAAATGGCAATAAAACAAAACCATCAGTTTAATTTATAAAAGAAAACGAGAATAATAAATTGTCATAATTAATTTCGTAAAATTCCTCGACTCGCGTGGTCAACCATCGGGTCATTCGATCATGCCTCCCGTCGATGGTGCACTCGGTGCCCGGTAGCCCGACGAAGGTGGCGTACGCCGCGAGTACGCCGCTTCTGCGCGCGCTCGTCTTCGTTCGTCCTCCACTCCGCACGCTCGAAACGGTGTTTCCTGCCGCGGCCAGGAACGGCAGGAACGTTCGGGTGGAAGCGCGCACGCGGACAGAACAGTCTCAAAAGATCGCGGCAGAGCGGGACTTGAGAGTGACGCGCGCGCGCGCACACACACACACACACATACACACAAAAACACACACGCACGAATACGTACATGCACATAGACTCCACGCAGTTTCCTCCACCGCTATTTATCGGAGTTGCAACGAGGAGCCACCACTACTGTGTCACACTCCGAGTGTGTTACACCGAATCGCGCGCACTCGTCTCGCGTTCGCGCGTACACCAACAGTTCACGTTTATCAACTGAACGCGACTGTTGCTGCAGCCTCACATCCGGAACGTCGCGGAAATTCGTTCGAAAACAAAAAACAAAAAAAAAAAATAATAATCAACAAACAAACGATTTTTTGACATTTCGTTATTAATTTTTCGTCAATTAAATAACACCGCTTAATTGGTAATTGGTCGGTGTTACGACAGTTTTGAGTGCGCGAATGATAACAATTTTCATGGGAGATTGATTGACGAACCGTCGCCCGCGATTTTAATTGTGAATAGGAGAAAATTTTGGCGCGGAAAATAAAATAATTCGTCGTCCGATCGAATACGGTGTTGAACTACTTGTTTTCGTAAATCGTGATAACGATAGTTTGTTTTTTTTTTTTTTTTAACGTAGTTGCGAGGAATGCAACGATGCAACAGTGACAACTGCATCGACGTTCGCGATACGCGCTTTTTTGCAGGACGTATTTTTTTCTGCATTCCGAGGCTACGTGCGCGAGTGTGTTTTTAACGAAGCACAGTGAGAGGTGATAAGGGGATTAATTTTATCGAAGGATATTGTTTTGTGCGAATCGACCGAACGAATACGAGAAAATTCGTTTTTTTTTCAAGAATCCAGTTTGATCCGTCAACGCGAAGGATTCGTCAGGGTGAGTGATAGAAAAAAATCTTTTCATCATTCTGGTCAAAATTGCGACCGCGAAAAAAATTCTTATTGAAAAAAAAATATTACATTTTATCAAAATAATTTTAAAAAACCTGAAAATAATAATTTGCGGATTAATATTGAAACAAAAGCTTTGAGATTTTATTTCCGTTTCTTTAATGTTATTTCTCTGGTTTTCGGTTTTTTTTTTCAGAGAAAAAAACCTAAAATAATAATTTGGGGATTGATATTGAAACAAAGGTTGTGAGATTATTTTTTTTTCGTTTCTTTGATGAACATTCCGTGTTCTTTTTTTATTAAATGCACTGCGGCGTCCCAGCTGCGACAGATGCGGCAGTTTTAGGTGTAGACTTTCACCGTTGGTCTGACGCACACTCATTTATACACTCGTTCTTGTAAAACTCGGTGATAATACGTAGTCAACGTGAGATACAACGCGAAATAACCATAATTCTCGGATCGTTGCGTTGTGTAAGAGATGGATTTTTTTTTTTTTTTTTTCGTTTTTTTTCTCCACGGTTGCGAATGATTGGGAATTTATACGAGGAATTATTTGCCGCACAGGCAAATCCTCATCTGCAGGCGACTTATCGTTAAAAATATATAGATATACATTAACATAGACAGATATATATATATCCCCGATGCTTCCAATATATATATGTATATACATTGGAAGCATCGAGGAGGTCTATCAGCCCCTCTCTCACTTTCCCTCCTCTCTCTATTCTCTCTCTCTCTCGCTCGGGTAACTCGACACGTCGCGAATCCTGATAGCCCGGCAAAATATCATTTGAATTGTAATTCTATCCCCAACCGAATGAATTTATTATTATTTTTCGACAGTTGGTATTCGCTTATCGACGAACGATGTACAAAAGTCGAGCGTTCTATAAATCGAATATTAAAAAATATTCTTGCAACCATTTTTCGTCGATTTGGATCCAAAACAAACGGAAAAATTAACTAATAATGATAATAATAATAATAATATTAATAATAATAATAATAATTATTATTATTATTAATAATAATAATAATATTATATTTTATTATATTATTAATAATTATAATAATATATATTATTATTATCATTATTATAATAATAATAATAATAATGATATTATTGTTAATCATAATAAAAATAATAATAATAATAGTACGAAAAGGAAAAAAAATCATCTGCTAGCCAGACGACGAGAGAGTCTCTCGCAAGGAGCAGTCTCTCAGATGTGCCGGTGCGCACGAGATACTCGTTTCAGATCACGTTAGACCGGATTTCACGGGGAAAGAGAGGTGGAACGACTGGAGATCCGTCGAGAACCCCATCGAGCGCGAACGACTCGACGAGTCAATGCCAAAATACATTTCTTTATTCGTCACACAATCCGTCGACGACTTGCTAAGCTTTCAGTTTTCCAATATATCGAGATCAGAAAAAAAAAGTAAGAAGGAGAAGAAAAAAAATGATTCCTCGAAAAAATGAAGGGGAAAAATATGTACTTGCATTAAAAATCTCCCTACCTGCTGCAGGATTTTATTTCGTCTGTGATCGAAATCGAATTTAAAGCAAATCGAATGAATTCGTTTGAACATGAGCTGCGATTGATTCCGTAAGGGATTGATATTATTATCGTATCAGTCTCACTCAGCAAGAACCACGTGTCTCCATTTTCCCCCCCTTCGCGCACGTGTCGTGCTGCTCAGAGGAATTTTTGTCTCGAAAAAAAAAAAAAAAAAAAAAAATAGCAAGCCCTGCGAACTGTGAAAAATGGTTTTTTCCTCTTTTATCTCGCGGTTGTTTTTTTTTCTTTTTTTTTTCAATAGCTGTTGGTGGCTGCTGGGGCGAAATAGTATGCCGTAGACTCGAACGTCGTCTACTGCACACCATACACCCTTCTATTTTCATCTCTGTGAGCTCTGTTCGAGCGTTTCACGTACTACGGAGGCAAAGCCTCGAGGATATCTCCGGCTCGCTCCGGCACCTATCCCACCCCGCTCGCGCACCCCTCGCGCGCGTTCGAGCTACCCTTCATCGCGAGTGTATTCTTTTATTTTCGTTTTATTTCTCGCATCAACGCCCGCCGCTTCATCCTCCACCGCGCGGGCCACCCTCGCGAAGTGTAACGGCTCTTCAGCCGTCGTCAGCCACTGCTGAATCAAATTTATCGCTGAATATTCTCAACCCTCCACCCGCCGACCCCTCGCGAGCGTATAAAATAGCCGACTGTATGGAGAATAGAGAAGACGGAGCGAAAAAAAATTTGGGGGAAAACGAGGGTCACCGACTCGCGAACGTTTTATTCGACAGAACCGGCAGATATAAAGATATAAATTTCTTTTTTTTTTGTTTTCGTGGGGGGGGGGGGGTTTTTTTTTTTTCGTCCCATTCATTCAGTGGCAATTTTTTTCCGGCTCGCATTTTACATTCAGGGTTTTTTTTATTCGGGAAAAAATATGAGGTTTTGTGCTTTGGAAATTTACTGGACTATTAGGAAATGCATCTTGAAATAATTGCTGGGATTTTTTTTTTGATGATTTTGGGGATTGAACGACGATTGGATTGATATCAGGATTATGGGATGTGTTGGTGCGACGAGGTTGAGGTTTCAGGGGGAAAATTATCGAAAGCATTGCTGAGACTTGCTAACATTTATTGTTGATCATTTTTAGTGGAATGATAGTGATATATAGGGAGGGACGTTCCCAATTACCCTGATCGAGAAAAACGATTTTTCGATTATTTTCTATAATTTTTTATGAAAAAAATTGTCAAAAAATATATTTTCCATCGAAAGTCGTCGAGATATCGATTTTTTTCAAGACAGATCTATTTATTTATTTTTTAAAGATAGGAAACTATTATCAACTATAGAGATTTAAAAAAAACTCGAATTTTTTTCGAAATCGGGAAAAATAAGGGAGAACAGTTCATCAGTTTCTGGAAAAAAGAATTCATCCAATTACCGATGGTAAAAATAGCAGTTACCTCCTGATAAAAAAGATGTGTGGTCTGAAAAATCTAAAAAGAAATTGGTGGGGTTGTAGGATCCAGAAGATACTAAAAAAAAATCATTGACCACATCCAAAAATGGAAGCTTTTCCATGCCGTGATTTGGGACGTCCTTCTCAAAATTCAACAAAAGTCAACCCAAATCGTTATAAAACAATAGCAATCGCATCTGTATTTTTAATGCAACCCAAAATACGTTAAATGAATTCGTAAAAGCCTGCTATTGACTCTTACACCACGCACAGGGTCATTTTGACCCCCTAATTTTCTCGTAAACAAGCTTTCCGAAAAAAAAAAAAAAATATTCATGAATTTTTTTATGCACCTAAATATTTCCAGTCGCCCTTTTCACTAGCATGAACTTATCCAACAATGTTTGAAGTATATTTAAAAATATTTTCAACCCGATCGCACCGGTCAATTCAAAATGGCGGACAATCAAAGCCCGTGCAAGGTTAAATCGACCCTTTCTAAGCTGTAAAGGCTTCGAAAAAAAAGAATAATAAATAAAATCCCTTTTCTCACGCTACAACCCACAATACCACCCCTCCCCAACCCCCCGAAATCAAAACACCACCTCAAACCCTCGAATACTCACCATAGAAATATAAATGAAAATTTATCACTCCCATTCGCTCTTTACATCCCCCCCCCCCCTCAAAAAAAAAAACTACCATAAATTGTTTGCATTTTTCTTCTCACGCCGGATGTAGACGATATTAACGTACAATATTTCATCCGACCTTCGTTGACGACCGGTCGTGCGCGGTCGGTTCGCCGTAGCTTCGTCGCGAGCAAAGTTTTCTCCACCTTTCCTCGGTGTTCCGGGAGGGCGAGTGGTGGAACGACGAGAAGAAGGAGGTTAGAACCTCCGAGTTCATGAAAGATGCATGAAATACGCGAGCTACGCGGCCAACGTGGGCAACGGTTACAAAGGCAAATGTAGCGCGTTTGATGGCGCGAATATAAAGAAGTCTCATTATGGGAAATCGTCGTTTCTTTTTCCACCCGGGAAAAGGGGATGGAAGAGAGAGAGGAAGAAGGTGAAGAAGGTGGAAGAGGAACTCCCCGGTCGTTCGGTCGAGCCCTCTCGGGTGTCTTTCGTGTCTTTCGTCGCGAGGCCGCGAGTGTCTTCCCGTTCTCGCTCGCTATTGCTTCGGGCGAGTTTTTCCGCGCCGAGCAACGACGGCGATGCCGCGATAGCCCCAATGGCTTTTTGACTTTGTGCGCTGAAAAAGGGAGGAAGGGAGGGAAAGGAAAGGAAAGGAGGAGAGCAAAAGAAAAAAAAAGGAAAAAAAAAATGAGGCTCCAGGGAAGCCGAACGAAGGATTAACCGACCCCCGGTGATCCTACCTGAGCTTAATCAGCAACACTGCCTTGCACGAGGGCGATAGCCAAACGAGTTGAAAAGAAAATTCTGGAGAGATTAGACGGGAAATGAAAGCGAGAAAAGAAATGTGGAAAAAATGGGTTAGGGGTTTGTTTTTTTTTTTGGAGGCAGAGACAATTTTGTTTTATTTTATTTTAGCGACATTTTTTCGTGCTAGGAGGGAAGTGTGAGAGGCTGGGAAATTTAACGCAGTGCGTTTAACCTAGAAGCGACAGAAAGAGTTGATATTGTAGAGATTTCGACACATCGAGGAATTTTGGGGATTGAAAAGGCCTATCGAGCAGCTTAATTAGCTGCCCTCAATACCAATTTTCAGGTAACGACACGAATATCACATGAAGAGGGGAAGAAATTCGTTCGTAGATCCATCGACGAACATTGGGACGAAATATGGTTGAATAAGGGTAACAGTAAACTCAGTAAAATTAGAGAGAACGTATTTGAAAAAGCGCCAAGGCTAAAGACGAGCCGCAAGGACCAGGCCAATATCACAGGGCTGAGTATAGGACACATCCATTGCAAAATCCATGATTCATCCATTTTCGACTAACTTTTTGCCCGACGATCCATCCAGTAAGACCCTAAAACCAGCCCTCAAACTTCCAGCAGACCTAAAACAGTCCCTCCCCAACGAATGAATCCGCAAAAAAAAATTGCATAAAAAACGTTCAAATTATAATAAGAAGTGAACGCACACGCAATCCGGTCACTCAAAACCATCGTCATTATTGCCACAACAAACAAAGCCTAAAAACGAGAAAACGTCGCACCAATAATAAACAATATTAAATTATTATCATCACAAATACGCGTGTTAAATTCTCGTTGATCCCGGGACTAATCAGCCGTGCGGTATAACACCCGCCCTTGATTAATCATCAAAGCGGGACAGTGGAAAAAGATGAAAAGCGCGAGAGGAGGGTCAAAGGGACGGATAGCGTGAGGTAGAAAATAGAAGAGTGGAGTCTAGCCAGAAGGCCGGCAATTTGTGCAATCGATAGTCGCATCTCGCTCATAAAAGACGGAGTTCCATGCTTAGAGAGAAAAAAACAGAGAGAGAGAAAGAGAGAGAGAGAGAGAGAGAGAGAGAGAGAGAGAGAGAGAGAGAGAGAGAGAGAGAAGGAGAGAGAAAGAAAGAAAGAGAGAGAGAGAGAGAGAGAGAGAGAGAAAGAGAAGAGAGAGAGAGAAAGAAAGAGAGAGAGAAAGAAAAAGAGAGAAAGAGAAAGAAAAAGAGAGAAAGAGAAAGAAAAAGAGAGAAAGAGAAAGAGAAAGAGAAAGAGAAAGAGAAAGAGAAAGAGAAAGAGAAAGAGAAAGAGAAAGAGAAAGAGAAAGAGAAAGAGAAAGAGAAAGAGAAAGAGAAAGAGAAAGAGAAAGAGAAAGAGAAAGAGAAAGAGAAAGAGAAAGAGAAAGAGAAAGAGAAAGAGAAAGAGAAAGAGAAAGAGAAAGAGAAAGAGAAAGAGAAAGAGAAAGAGAAAGAGAAAGAGAAAGAGAAAGAGAAAGAGAAAGAGAAAGAGAAAGAGAAAGAGAAAGAGAAAGAGAAAGAGAAAGAGAAAGAGAAAGAGAAAGAGAAAGAGAAAGAGAAAGAGAAAGAGAAAGAGAAAGAGAAAGAGAAAAAAAGAGAGAGAAAGAGAGTGCAAGAGTCATATAGACAGAGAGATACAGAGATGGGTAAGCGTGCGAAGTGGTTCTGCACGCGAATGTCGGAGTGTTGCGGTTTCTCATATCGTTGCGGCGAGCAGTTTGAGCTGCAACTGTGAGGAGAACCGAAGTTACAAACATGAACTCGCCCGTCGGTGTCTGGTCCGGGTCCTGGGTTATATCCACCGAACGTTCTGGCCGCGATGGTTCTGGGTTTCTGGGCTCGTAACGCGCGTTTGCATGCAAGTGCACTGGGAAAACAGGTAACTCGACCGAGCCACCGCTGCACCACGTCGTTGGTTTCGAGCAAAAGTTCGCATTCGTGCGCGCGGCTTGTGTCAGCTATCGCAACGGATACGCTTGTATTTTATATCTATCGTATCGCCAACGTGTACGGACTTTATTCTTCCCGCGTATCGCTCTGCGGTGGCGCTCGTCGCGGTCGTGAGACGGAGGTGGGAGAAGTGCACGATTTCAGGATGAAATCATCGTATCCTCGCGGCTTTGCATACCTCCAAGGCCTCGCGATATCCTCAAACGCGCCACACTCTTATTATAAACCTGTGGGAGCTTCTCGCCTTCTTATCGGAATTTCTTATCGTCATAACCATAGTCCTTTCACGGTCTTCCTCTCTCTCTCTCTCCCTCCCTCTTTCTTCATGTTTCTCGTTCTCGCTCGCTCCCGCCGTCCTGGCTGAATGTACTTGCGGACGAAGACCGAAGCATTAAATCGACTTAATTTCTTGGCGCTATCTGACCTCGTAAATTCTGCGCAACTTGAATTTCACGAATCGTCCGCACTTGCCCCACCGGGTGGAATCATTTGCGGCGCCGAATGGGAATTGTCGTTGAAACAGGATTCAATGAATAATTTAGGAAAAAATGTTTTTATTTATTTTTCTTTTTTTTTAAATTACTTTTATATAATTTTGTTTTTACGGTTAGCATTGCGAATTATTCGGAATGAAAATTTTGTTATTCGTAAAACAAGACTTGGCTGGGTAATCGAGGAAAGTTGGATCTTGTTACAATTATTCAAATTTACAAGAAAAAAAGGAAAGAAAAAAAAAGAAAATTGAAAAACAAATGTGTTTACGCTTTTACGATGTATCACGTTGTAGAACCATAATGCGGGTATCAAACGTCGATAAAAATGGTCGTTAGTTGATTTATCCTCTATAATCAACTTCGAGTAGAACAAAAATCGTTAAAAAAAAAGAAAATAGCGTGAAGCTATTTGCAACGAGTCCTTCCGACCTCCTTCGGTGTTGCAATTTCATTGGAAATTACACATGGTCTTGAGGAAGTAGACGAGGTTATAGTTTCCCATTAAATTCACGGCATTATACGCGTTGTGTACGTTCGCGAGAAGTGCACGTGGCTAGACACTCAACGAACACTCGTTTACGATCGATCCTTGGTGTACACCCTCCGCGTTTCTCAGCCCCCCCTCCCTTCACTACCGTGCTGTCATTATCCTTATTGCTTCGCCGAGACGTCGTTAGCCGGCTAATTATTTCTAATTCTGCCCCTACGCCCACCCCACTCTCCCCTATCGAAGGTTTTCCTGACGTCGAATTTTTTTTTTCGTGGATTGTTGTATTATTTGGGATACATTTCTGTCTTATTTTGTCGTTTCGTTTTTGTTTTGTCGTGACTGGACGGAGTTATTAATTATTTATATTGACCGACGCGTTATCGACGATATACAGGGTGTCTCAAAATCATCGCCGCGAAGGCAAACCATTGTGTATCAGTAGAAAAAATTTGAAGGGGGGATTTTCCGCTTCGTTTAGGAGTTATAAGAGTTTTTTTATTATTTTGTTTCTTTTTGCTATGATTGGCTCTATCTTTGCCAAACTACGAACGGTTCTTAAAATTGTTTTTCTTTTGGAACAACGGATTCGTAACCGTTCAAACTTCGTCTACAATTTTTTTTCTGTCACGATGAGGGTTTTCGTGCTATTTTATTATCAAACACGATTTATTGAGTTTTTCAAAGAGTTTCCAAAATGTTCAGAAACACACATTTGAAGAGAATGTTGGGATATACTCGTGTGTGTATGTGTGTATAATAGCCCTGCTAAATTCAAACGTCTATAACTTGAGACCGATTCGAGCCACAGCGCTCAAACTTCCCACACATGTGGCGCTCTATAATTTCTCCGTCATCTATAAATGTCGTAATAATTGATGCAGCCGCTCGAATTAGACGGCGTTTTCAGATTGCCCGAAAAAACGTCGGTTACGACTCTGACTCTCGCAAATTATGCGTTATCAGTCTAAAGACTTTTTCACAAATATAATAATATTCACGGAATTACGTTAATATTATTAATTACGTAATTCACGAATTTAGATTTTCTAGGACTTTAAAATTAAAAATTTAAAAAAACTAAAAATTTACGTTTTGCTCTAACTCGCGTCAGCTTTGACGAATTTAATTCGAACTCGCTATAGGTACAGAATATCACTAAATCGTACTCTTCACGAAATTTGATAAACATCGGCCGAAGGTTTCGGATTTTAGAAGAATTTGAATTTGTCAAATCTTAACCTTGGTACCAAAAAAGCTCTAAGCTAAAGCTTGAAAATTTCTTTCTTCGAATCACCGATAATGCCCGAAATCCTCTATAAAAAACCCCGAAATTGATAGAAACTAATTCCCCACAGAGGAGTTAGTGAATTACCTCAAATTTGAATGCAATCAGCTTGCAAGGTTCAACTTCAACCTTCTTTTTCTTTTTTTTTTCTCGTATTTTTTTTTTTTTTTTACGGTGACAGTAGAACTCTTTCACGTTTCTCGAATGAATTCGTACACATCTATTTTATATTCCACCGTAAAGTCACGTGCTATCTCCGAATGATCCATAGGTTCAATTTCCTAATGGATTTGCGAGTGCGTGGGGCTTCGTTTTGCCGCGACTCGTCTTGCAAAGTGCACGTAGCGACGACGTACCGCGCCGCGGCCGATGCAGCCGCTCGATCACTTATTAACTCCGTTCGCCACTTCGAACGGTTGTCTATTAAACTCCCGACGATGGAGCGCGCACCCAACGTTGATGGATAGCAGTCTGCCTTGCCCATAGTTCGTATGAATTTTTTTTTTTCATTTTTTTTTTTTTCAATCATATTTCCTCGCACGACGTTGAATTCTCATTGGTGCGAAAGGAAATAAAAATCTTTTCCTTCATAAAAATTTGTAACCTGCGAGAAGTTTAATTCCAGTTATCTAGGTTTTGATTTAATGGGTGTGTGATTGATGGAATTCGTGATTATTGTGGTAGAATAAACAGAGCAGTCTGTTGGAATTGTATCGTAGAAAATGTAACGAAAAAAATTGTTTTTTCTTTATGAAAATCCATAAAAAATTGTTCACTATGAGAAATTGCATTTTAGTTCGCTCCGTGAATTAGATAGAGTCATAATCGATGGAATCGATGATTATTGTTGTAGAATAAAACGAGCAGTCTATTGAAATTGGGAGTTTAAAAAAATTAACCTGAATAAAAAATATTTTTCTTCATAAAACTTTTTATAATATAGTTCACTACCGAAAATTTCATTCAAGTTCGCTTTCTAATTAGGTAGATTCACAATCTACGAAATCGGTGATTTTTGGTGCAGAATAAAAGGAGGACTCTATTGGAATCGTAATTAAAAAAAAATGTAACATAAAGAATTTTAAAAAAATAAAAATCCATAAAAAATTGTTCACCCCCAGCAATTTCATTTTAGTTCGCTCGATCAATTCGATAGATGCACGATCGACGCAATCAGTGATTATTGTTGTACAATAAAATTCCCAGTCTATTAAAATTCAATCTTAAAAAAAAAATATTCCGTAGAAACAAAATTGTTTCTTCACAAAAATCCATGAAAATTTGTTCGTTACCAAAAATTTTATTTCAGTTCGTTCGATCAATTCCATATATCCCCAATCGACACAATTAGTAATTATCGTTGTACAATAAAATTCGCACTCTATTACAATGTTAACTTAAAAAAAAATCTCACCTAAAAAAAAAAAATCGTTCCTCCAAAAAAATCCATAAAAAATTTGTTCAACCCGAAAAACTCCATTCCAATTAGCTCGGTCAATCTGACAGATCCAAAATCATCAAAACCGTTGATTATCGTTGTAGAACAAAATTCGCAGTCCATTGAAATCGCAATTCTTCCGATCGATCCAGGCGCGAAAACCCATCGAACCACGAGAACGAATTTTTTCCAGTCCGTCCATATTTCAAATTCCTTTGGGTTTCGGGTGTGAGACAACAGCCAGTTTTGCCGACGAAAACCGGATAATTGCCGAGTTTTTAGCGAATAAACGAGGTATACCGAGTGACCGGAGGGCAGGGGAAAAAAAAAAAAGAAAAAAAAGAAAAACACGTCTGGCAAACGTGCGGTGGGTTCCGGAGTGCTTCTGTGGAATAATGCGTCGGGATCGGGAGCGTTGGCTGCCACTGCAGCCTGTCGAAAATTGGGAAACATTTGGTCGTTTCCGGTACTCTCGCGTGTGTGCGCGCGTGCGCGTGTATGCGCGTGTGCGACGTCGGTTGTATATGGGGTATTCCAGGGAATTTCGGCAACTTCGGACAGTTGGATCCAAATTTTAGCCCCCCAATTTTTTCCATTAATATGTGTTGAAAATAAAGAGACACGTATTTCGGCGTTTTTTATTTTGAGCCCCCACTTTTGAAATACGGTCAAATGAAGTTTTTGAAGTATTGACCACATTCGATCATTCAAATCGATATATCTCAGCAACGGTTAGTGATAACTCGAAGAACCACGGGTCTTTTTTTTTTGTTTTTGAACGCTCTATACGATGAAAACATTTACGATTATGTTGCACAAATTCAACAATAAGTTATAAACAATTCAAAATTAAAAATGAAATAAAACAAAAAACGCACTTTTAATTTTTAAAATGTATTTTTTTTTAAATTCCTTGAACAAAAACGAAAATTTAGCCACCTTGAACTTTTTGGGCCGACGCTTCGTTCGGGAGTTATAAATTTTTTTGTCACAAAAAACCCGTAAATTAACGTATTTTATTAGTAAAAATTTGCATGAAAAAAAAGTACCCTTAATTATTGAAATTGATTTTTTTTTCAAATTCCATGGACGAAAAGAAAAATTTTGAGACCCGGCCCGACTTGGGCCGACGTTTCGTTCGAAAGTTATAGCTTTTTTTGTCATAAAAAACCGGTAAATATACGGATTTTATTAGTAAAAAATTGCATGAAGAAAAAGTACCCTGAATTATTGAAATCTATTTTTTTCCAAATTCCTTGAACGAAAACGAAAATTTTGAGACTCGGCCGGACTTGGGCCGACGCTTCATTCGAAAGTTATAGCTTTTTTTCTTAACAACCGGGTAAACATTTACGGATTTTTCGTGACAAAAAAATCTATTACTCCCGAACGAAGCGTCGGCCCAAAAAGTTCAAGGTGGCTAAATTTTCGTTTTTGTTCAAGGAATTAAAAAAAAAATACATTTTAAAAATTAAAAGTGCGTTTTTTGTTTTATTTCATTTTTAATTTTGAATTGTTTATAACTTATTGTTGAATTTGTGCAACATAATCGTAAATGTTTTCATTGTATAGAGCGTTCAAAAACTAAAAAAAAAGACCCGTGGTTTTTCGAGTTATCACTAACCGTTGCTGAGATATATCGATTTGAATGATCGAATGTGGTCAATACTTCAAAAACTTCATTTGACCGTATTTCAAAAGTGGGGGCTCAAAATAAAAAACGCCGAAATACGTGTCTCTTTATTTTCAACACATATTAATGGAAAAAATTGGGGGGCAAAAATTTTGACCCAACTGTCCGAAGTTGCCGAAATTCCCAGGAATACCCCATATATATATATATTTTTTTGTTCTCTAGCCATGCACACGTGCATCCAACCAGTCGCTCGGCCCGCTCGCTCACTCTTTTTTTCGTCTCTCCGCCTACTGTTTTGTCGATGCTCGATTCCCTCCCCATTCGTCTATTCTCTTTCGGGAATTTCTCTCGCAGCTATGGAAAGAGAACGATTGAGAGCAATGCAGGCAGCAGCGGCGAACGGCAGCAGCGGTAGCAATAACAGCAGCCGAAGCAGATAGCTAGCAGGTATACGGTATCGATCCAAATGCATCGAACAAAACTGGTCAAATTGGGCGATGTCCGTAGTTCGTACGGTTCGCGAGCATGGGGAAATTCATTCACTCCGTATTTCTCGATAACTAACAATTTTTATCATCTTCTTTGCACATTTTTTTTTTTTTTTTTATCTTATTGTCGACCTGGGAAATTTTTGTGAATTTATTTTCGTTGTGATGGTTTGTATATTTTTCGGAGGATTGTGTTTTTTTTTTTTTTTGATAGAATGGAAAGAGAGAGAGAGAGGGAGGAATTCTAAAGGAAGTCTTCTGAAAATCGAGGTGATTATTCGGTTGTGCTCGCTCGGGAGGTCGAAAGGGTTCAACCGCGGGAAATTCATGGACTCGTATACTCGGTAAACAGCAATTTTTCTTATTTTCTTTCAACGTTTTTCTTAGTCGTCGTCGTGGGAAATTTTTATGAATTATTTTTGGCAATGGTACGCTTTACGTTTTGAGGGGAAGTAATTTTCTTGTTTTTTTTTTGGGTTAGAGGGAGGAATGAATCAACAAGAAGGTCTTTTGAAAATAAAGACAATTAGTCGGTTGTACTCGCTCGGGAGAGCGAAAGAGTTGAACCATGGGAAATTCACACGCTCGTATCTTAAGCAAATAGCAATTTTTTTCCATCTTCTTTTCATAGTTTTTTTTTTAAGTCGTCCTAGGAAATTCTTATGAGTTATTTCTTTGGATAAGTACGCTTTACGTCTTTCGAAGAAGTCATTTGTTTTTTTTTCTAATTTAGCGAAGGAATGAATCAACAAGGAAGACTTTTGAAAATCGAGACAATAAGTCGGTTGTACTCGCTCGAGGCGCCGAAAGGATTCAATCATGCGATATTTACACACTCCTATCCTTGCAAAATAACAATTTCTTTTATCTTCCACAGTTTTGATCTTTCACACATTTTTTTACATTGTCCTAGGCATTTTTTATAAATTATTTTTCCCAATGGTATATTTCACAATTTTTGGAGTAGTCATTTTCCATTTTTCTAACGGACAGAAAAGACCTGGATTCAACAAAGAAATCTTTTTAAAATCAAGGCAATTAGCCGATTGTACCCGCACGAACCACGAAAAGGGTTTGAAACTCGGCAAATAGCCATTTATAAAAAAAAATCATCTTTTCAAAAACTAACCACAATTTTTTCCATCGTCATCCTGGCAAATATTTTTGACTCATTCTTCGCAATGGTATTGTACGTTCCACGTTTTTCAGGAAAGTCATATTATTTTTTTAAATTTTATTACACCGAAAGAATGAATAAACAATGAATTCTTTTGAAAATCAAGGCAATTAGCCGGTTGTACTCGGTCCGGAGGCCAAAAGGGTTGAACCGAGTGCCGGCACGCGGTAAACTCTCTTCACTGGCGGGTATTCTTTTCGAGTATGCCAATGAATCGAGGATCGTGTACGCTCGCAGCATTGCTCGTACAAACACATTCGAGCTATTAAATTCCGTACACGAGCGAAAACACGGACAGATGGAGAAAAATACAGCGTGTTATCAGAGTTCGTTGTACGCGGGTGTACACGAGAGTACGTAGATTACAAACACACCCTCCCGAGGCATCGAAGCTTACATATTACTATAGCCGTCGTTGTTTCACCTCCGGGCCGCTATATCATACGATAAACATTATATGAACGATGCATCGACGGTGTCAAGTTAGTTTATCGACTTGTTAGCGCAATTCGACCAGAATTATCATTCTAATATAATTACGAACCTTCATCGACGGTGTCTCGGCTTTCGGTTTCAGTTCACAGGCGTTTGACATCAAGTTAAAGGGTTAAGTTCGCAGTTTTTTTTTCTTTTTGAGAATATCGGAGCGCTTTTGGGAATGATATAATCTAAGGAAATGAGGATAGATAACTTCCAGCCTGAACTATCCACCAGCGAGCCGAAAATATGGCCGATAAAAATTAATTTTCATGATTTTTTCTAGCCATATTAACATAATTTTAGTACGATCCATAATATAGTATCAATTTTAATATATATTTACGTACTTGTATGCTTTTTTTAATGAAAAAATTCTCTATTTTGAGAGATCTGTCGATTTTTCCGATCAGTTCGATTTTTGGAATATCAAAAATTAAGTTTTCGACCCAAAAAGATATAAATTTTGGTCCAAATGAAAACCCCTTCGTTCCCAAACTAGCCATTATAATTAGAACCAATCTCTCGAAAGAATTTACTCGGTCGATTAAATTGCCGTCGAGAAATCGTGCTAACCGCAACAGCACTTTTAAAAAGAAGCACGATTCCAAGATAATCTCCCAAGTCTGAATTTTTCGCCGATAAACTGATTTTCATCAGACTTCCACAGTGCTCAGATCCTCATAAAATTTTGAGTAAATATACTCCACATTATAAACTTCGAGAAAATGCAACAGAAAAAAATGTCCATCTTTCCAACTCAACCAACTAAATAAAACCCCTAAACTATAATTTCCAGCTTCTCAAATCACATATTAACATAAAGAAAAAAATATAAACAGTCCTTCATCCCCGATACATCAACATATTCCACTACCGCGGATTAAATTCGATGTTCAAAGTTGAACTCATATCACCCCACCGTTCACGAAGTTGACGCCGAACGAATGAGAAACACCATCGGGGTGTCGATAAATTCCCGAAAACGTTGAACCGTCCGATGTGTGTAAAATGTGACGACGGAGAAACGTTGAAACAGTGGAAACTGTCGGAGAAATTACGTACTCGTAATTCCGTAGGAAAAGGCAATTGTCATTTCGCAAGACTGATCCGCGGTGAGTATCCGCGAATTTACGAGCTGGAACGGTTCGGTTGAATCGACGCGAAGGCCGACGGGGTAGGTCGCGGGAGGGGAAATCGCGCTCGAGAGAACCGACCAGCAGTTGCATCGGGCAACGGCAACGGTGCGCAATACGTACACGAGCGATTTTACCGGCGGAATATATGTACACGCGTGGAAGGGAAGCACGGAGAATTTCCATAAACCAGGGAGCGAATAACGACCGTGCCAGAGAGCGAGCGAGTGCAGAGCACCGTGGCATAATAGGGCGCTGTAACCTTCTGGCCCCGCCGCGAAACACATTTACCAATCGATATCAGCCACCATACTCGTCATTTTTCCTCGGGGATGGCCGTTCTCCCACCCCCCCGTTGGTGGCCGAGCGATATCTACGTATAATTGAATTTTCTTATTTCTCCGCGCATTTCGATGGTTTTGTATCGGAAAATATTTTTCCGTTGCGAAATCGTGCGGTAAGGTGGATAGGACGCAAAAGTGCTCGTATGACGACTAGGCGGTAAATATCGCTGGGTCGTGGGTGTTGAGGGGTCGAATAGATTTTTTTTGAGGATTTTTGGGATTGTGGAGGAAAATAGCGAAGTCGAGGAGATCGGCAGCGCCGTCAAGCGGCTGATATCGGTAATAATCTTTTGAAAAATCTTATTTCTCCGCGCATTTCGATGGTTTTGTATCGGAAAATATTTTTCCGTTGAAGAACCGTACGGTAAGGTGGATAGGACGCAAAAGTGCTCGTTTGACGACTAGGATTTTTGGATTATGTAAAGATTATAGAAAAGTCACTGAATAATTTGAGACACTGATTATTAGGAATTTTCCACATTGTTTTGGTTTAATATTGAACGTTAATTGCGATATGAAAATATAAATAATTTTTTTGTATTCTTTCATTAGATGTGTAAAAATTGATAATTTAATATTTCGAAAATATTTCTGGAAAGTATTTTTTTTTTTTTATTTTCGTGAGAAGAACATTTATGATTGTACTAAGAGACTAACATTCTTGAGGATAACATTAATAATTAGAAGAACATTGATATATAAAATCTATGAACATGAAAAATTAAAAATTTAATCGAGACACCAATTATTATTAAATTATCCGATTATTTTGCTCCAATTTTGTATATCATAAACTACGATACAAAAAATATAAATAATTTGATCACTTCATTGACAATTTAAATATTGATAATCTCATATTCCGAAGATATTTCCTTTAGAATTTTCGTTTCACTCGACCCGTATTGCCTCCGTCTTTTGCGATCCGTTCGTCCCAACCTCCGTTCGTTTCATACTATTGCGGCTTCGAACTAACGATCCCATTCAAACCGAGCTCGATACCGAAAGCCCCAGATATGCGTACGGGATATTTCCACGAAACGCAGATTTTTATGGCGGCAGTAGTCGTACGGCGAAATGGATGAAAAAAGAAACCCAAAAAAAAAACCACAAAAATTCACGATGTCCTCTCGCCCATGTAAGGGGTGGGAAAAATCGAAACTTCGTTCTCTTCCGAATCCTTACGGATGTAGAACATTCAGAATAATTTGATATTCGGTGCACGCGCTGACGGTGAAACGCGTTATAGCCGGCTCTGTGGCTGTACGAGCCGAATCTTTGCGGAAAAAGTGCATGCAAAAGTGCTGTCGCATATTCTGAGACATTGAACGAAGTGCTCGATATATATCTATTTTTTTCGTTTTTTTTTCTTTTTTTTATTATCGAGTTTCGTCGATGTACGTGTTTTACATTTCCACTTTTCTTCGATGCTTCCAACTCTCTTTGCATTTGTTTCTCGTCTCGGTTATTCCTCTTCCGCATCTCTCGTGCCACAAGTTTTGTTATCGAAAAAAAATATTGCATGTGGACAAATGATGTTTAAATCCCAAACCTTTTAGTACCGAAGATAGAAAATCAAGAAATGATTAATATGGCGTAAAAAATGATGAGAAATTAATTCTCTAGTCTTATTCGGCTAAGCTTATTTATTTATTTATTTATTTATTTATTTATTTATTTATTTATTTATTTATTTATTTATTTATTTATTTATTTATTTATTTATTTATTTATTTATTTATTTATTTATTTATTTATTTATTCATTTATTTAATTAATTAATTAATTAATTTTTTCTCTTACCGTTTTTTCGACGAAATTTCCTCCGTTATAAAATCAAAAACTGATTAACATAAGCGCACAAAATAATGAGAAATAAATTCTCTAGTCTCATTTGGCTGAGCTTACTCATTTGTTTTTTGATTTATTGATTAATTAAATTTTTCCATCGCCATTCGTAAATTGTTTTATACTCTACATCGTTCTTGAAAGAGAGAGCAATATTTTCCAAGCTCCACAGAGCTTCCAACCCCTCCCCCCCCCCCCCCCCCCCCCCACCCACGCCTAGCACAGCGTAAAAGAAAAGTGCGATTCATTAGACCCCACAATATTTTTCCGTATTTCGGAATTGGTTAAATCTCGAGGTTTCTCTTCCGGTTCTTCAATTTCCTTCCGCTCTCTCAACCGTCATTTCCTTGCGCAGCCTACTTTCCGCAGTCTCGTTGAAAGGACCACCGCAGCCTTTGGAGCCTCGTCTCGTAACATGAATTATTGACTTAAAAGCCCCTTTTCCACTTCTATGACTCGAAACCAAACGAAACTTTGACGGTATTATGCAGCACCCTCGGGGTATTATTAACCAGACCGGGATTCCACGAACTTGTTTCCGTTACGTCTTTCCTCTTTCTTCCCGCCAATCTTCATCGTTCCTTTCCTCCCGACTTTCGACCGCGGAATAATAATCGCGTCAAAGACTCAACGGACTTGAGAATTTCTCATATCGAAAAATCAATGTTCCGCCATTTTGAGGAGATATTTGCCGAATTGTTTTACACGAATAAATAATAAAACCGTTGGAATCGATTTTTTTTCTTTCTTCTTGCAGACGACGGAGTCGGTAGGGAATTATTTAAAAATGATTATGCTTCGAGACATTTCAAGACAATGAATTTTGACTTCCATTACTTGCCCCAACATATTGTTTCGTTATTTTAAAAAAATAGCAGCTGGGCTTTTTATAAACCTCAACGATCACTTAAGATCCAGAAGAGTCGTCGATACTTGAACGTTTAAATTTGCGTGAAAGTTGGGAAAATAAGAAAAATAATTCGAGTTGATTTTATAATTTTGTTGAGATTTTTCTTTGAAATTTCTATCTTTATAATTCAAAATAAGTTTACTTTTGTACAACACAACCATGTTTTTCTCGTTACAACGGATGTTTTTTTTTTCGGGCGCTAAAGTAGGCCGTTTGGCGACTCTCGACGGTTGGTAAGGTAGACAGGACGCAAAAGTGCACATATGACGACTGGGCGGTAAATATCGCTGATTTACGGCTGTTGAAGGTTCGGATACATTTTTTTCGACGATTTTTGGATTATGTAAGAAAATATCGAGCTCGAGTAGATCGGCAGCGTCGTCAGGCGGCTGCTATCGCTAATAATCATTTTAAAAAATCAGCTTTTTCGGTTCTCGTCCTCTACGCGTGGTATTAACCTCACGGTCTTTCGCGATCACAGTTTTAGCGGAAATAATTGAAAACAAGGAGGCGGAAGATTTCGACAACTAATCGAACTTTGTTTTGTTTGTTTTTATGTGAAAGGGCTATAGTCGAAAGATAGCTCTGTGTAACGATGTTCGTCGCGCCGCTGGCTTTGTAACTCGTTCCGTTTGCGAGAAACGTCAGTTCAAGTAAATATTTTTTCCGAAAATTGGAAAACGGATTTCAGATTCGTTCTTCTAGTGTAAATATTAATCTGTACTGATTTATTGACTCAAATAAAAACCAAAACATTGGAAGGTTAATATTTTTGTGGGAATGGACAAATACGACATCCGATCTCTCAATAATTGTTCACCAAATTATTAAATTTTACCATAAATGAAGACATTTTCATATCGAAAATTTTTTTTTTGAAAAAAAAGCTCCCAATCCTGCAACACCTAGAAAAGACTTCGAAGTTTTCGACATTTCGAAACAACTGAAACACTAATTTGAGGCACAACTTTTTAGTGCTTGATGTCAAAAGGGCTTCCTGTAATCGTTCCGGAATTCTTTCCAAGTGTGATCGTTAAGGATTAACATTTTTTATTTAAAAAAAAATCCATTTTTCATTTAATTTTCATTACGGAAATTTATTTTGAAATAAAAAACAATTGCTCTTAATTCTGGAACACTCATAAAAGTTCTCAACGTTTTCATTATTTCAAAGTAAAGAAAACACTGATCTACTACACAACTTTCTCGCCCTTGGTATCAAAACGACTTCCTGCAACCATTTCAAAATTCCATCGAAATGCGACCACTCAGACCTAGAAAATCAAAGAAATCTTGTCCAAAAGCAACAATAACAAAGCATGGACGATCGCTCGTATCTTCATTGTTACAACAATCCCTCACGTCTGCACGAGCGACCACAAACGTAAACGCGAACGGCCGAGGAAATCGACAAAATCGTTTATTCTCACAGCAGTCCACGATTCAACGTTCGTTTCCGTATCTGCATTCGGGTTTTCGGCAACAATACAACAGACGACTGCAACGACGTCGAAACGCCGGAAGGAAAGAGAAGGAGAAGAAGAAGAAGAAGCACAGAAGTGCGTGGTGGGGTCGGGTTGATTGAAATTATTATCGCCGAGAGATCGGACGTGGCGTATAATAAACGGTAGAGCCCGGTAATGCCGTAACGAGGGAACCATTAACGAGTGTGAGACGAGAAAACGTTCACCGTCGAGCCCCACGCACCACCCCGAAGACGGGGGAAGGAAAAATGTCATTGCAACCGATTTCCACGAGAAAACCGAGACGACGCTGTTTCGAACAATTTCTATAATGCGTTTAGCATAAAAAAAAACATTAAAAAAAGAAAAGAAAAATAACATCCAACAAGCGCGAAACGTTAAGGGAATCGCAAACAGAAACGAAACGTTAAAACTTTATGTTCGCACTTTTGCCCCGACGATTGTCGTCGTTAGTTTGTTCTTTATTTACTTTTTTTTCTTTCATTTTCTTTCGTAAGTTCAGTCGCTTTCTTTTTTCTTTTTTTTTTTCTTGTCGTTTGGTAAATAGAAGAAAATGCGATATCTTGTAATTTGTGTTGCGGTGAATATCTTTAGTAGGAATTTATTATCGTACTCGTTTATCGGGAATGTGGGAAGCGGCAGAGGAATTGAAAATGGAAGAAAAAATGAGGGACCGCGAATGGAAATGTGAAAAAAAAAAAAATTATGAAAAAAGTATCGCGAAGAGTAGATGAAGATGGTTTGGAAACGACGGGTTTGAGGATGGAACACGTCGCCTACGGCGTTGTCGTCGTCGTCGTCGTCGTCGTCGTCGTCGATGTGCCTGACTTCTCTTAACGAGGCCAATCGCGAAGTTCGTTGAGGGGTCAAACGGGAACCGCCCGGTTGCGATTAACGAGAAACGGTTTGGCTCCGCTATTCGCAACGGCACGATCTTCGTCTTAGTTCGCCATTTTATTCGATACCGATATATTCCATCCGCTACGACGACATAACAAAAATAAACGTGGAACACAACAATTCCGCTAGTCAGATTCGAACAATAACAATGACAATAACAATATTAATAATAATTCATCATTCAAAAAAAAATGCAGGACTTGCAGTGATTTGATTTATCATTCGATTTTTATTTTTCGTTACTCGAATTCGAAAAAGAATAATAATTCCTTATTCAAAAAAAAAGCGGGACTTGCAGCAATTAAGATTTTCATTGAGCTTTTATTTTTCTTTACTCAAATTCGAAAAATAATAATCATAATAATAATTATTATTCATCATTCAAAAAAAAATTCTGGACTTGCCGCAATTGCTTTTCATTGTTCGTTACCCCAATTACAAAAATCCTAATAATAATGATTCTGTATTAAAAAAAAAATCCGCACCGAACAATAATTTTCCCTCATCGAATACTATTTTTATAGTTCTTCATTCTTTCAATTTCGTCCGACCGTGTTTGTAATGATGAAACTAATGGGGCTCGTTGATGTAATTTTTTGCGTCCGAACGAATTCAATTTACCGCGTACAACGGAAACAGCTCTGTCGATAGTTTCGTCCCCTTTTTCGTGCTATCGCGAGCCGAGATTCTCTCCGGTACCTTCGGTTTCACCGCGACAACCGCACATTCGCGCTCAGAATTTCTCCCCCACAGACGTTCAACGGCATATTGCACACGTCACGCGTCTACCCGTAGCAACATGGCTAGATTCCGTTGGAATATTCCTCCTCTCACCCTCCCACCAACCGTCGCTGCTCTTCCCTCGCCCTTCTCTGTCTCCGTTAACTCGGCGTTGAGAGCCCGGCGAATGATATATGGGGATGCAAGAGAGTCCGAGATGCAAGATCCCGCACAGTGCCGAGGTCTGTCCCCTCGCCGACGTACAGTGGCGAGCTTTGTCTGGCACCGGGCTCATCCCTTCGTCGTAAGCTCCTTCCCTTCCCTGCGTCACGCCCCACTGACAGCCACGCACAGATATGCATACGATATATCTCCATGTATCTGCAAACTATGTGTGGCAATCTGAATTCTCAGCCACATCCGGTCCCCACACTCCTTTTACGGATCTGCATGTAATTACCAACCGTAACAGACATTCTCTTCTCGTTTGTTTCGTCCGACTCACGAATACCTTCGTTCTTTTCTTTCGCAAATGTTTGAAAGAAAACTTGATATTCGTTGCAGTTAATTATAAAACATTCCGGAGTATTATAATTATAAATTTTATATTCCTAATAATAATAGTAACATTAATTATTATTTATGTATTTGATCTGTAATAATTATTATTTTTATCACATTTCAAATAATTGAAAAATTCTTACCGTTATTATTATTATGATTATTATTATTATTATTTTTATTATTATTTTATTATTATTATTATTATTATTACAATAATGATAACGATGATGTCACCTATAAATATAATTACAATCAAAATACAAATAAGGATAATAGAAATAATAAGTTATTCTTTCTCGTGAAAAAAAAATTATAAGTTATATTATAATTATAGTTATAATAATAATTAATGATTCATATAGAGTATAGAATATAGACTATAGAGATAGAATATAGAATACCTTATAATAATAATGTTAATGTTAATAATAATAATAATTATTATTATTATTAACATTAACATTATTACAATAATAATAATTATTATTATTAACATTAACATTATTATAAATAATAATAATAATAAATATAATAATAATAATAATCATTATTATTATCATTATTATCATAGATAAAATCGATAAAGAATTTTATTGTAATTAAAATGAGAACTAGAGGTAAAAGTCAGAAATGGGAAAATACAATCTCACGGAAAGCTCTCATTGCCCATTCAATATTCATCCCGAATTTGCCCCGGGGCAACGATTTTTGGCAAGCAAAGCACACAACCCCCGAAGCGTTTTCGACCCCTCTCCGTCTCCTCTTCACTTATCCGTCTCTTCCAAGCCCCGGTTATCACGCCAGGGGACGAGCAAGATCAAGGATAAGGATAACGAGAGACGTGTAGCGAGATTAAGCTTTCCTTCCTTGCTTCCTGCGTGAAGCTTTCTCCCTCTCTCTTTCCCCTTCTCTCGCCCTCTTTCTCTCTCTCTCTCCCTCTCCCTCACTCTCGCGGTAGCGAAACTAGCCTCCCACGGAGAGCCGGTAACGAGAACACGGTAGCTCCATACCGCCGTGGCATGTAGCTTCGCACACCGCATATAAGGAATACACAGCGATCGAAATAACCCAGCCATTGGCCCCCCTCGTATCTAACCAGTGGCACGATCATTGGCAATCCGCGTCGTGGACTTCGGTTCGGTGAATTTCGGGAGTACGGTTGCTGATAAAGTGGCCAAAAGCTGTACCGCTTAGCCCCGTATATTAACTCGTGTCCCTCGAATGAGTGACGAGGTAGAATCTCCGACGAAATAAACAGGCGGTGTAACGAAGAGAGGGAGAGAATATTCCCTCGCAATGGCGAGGTGTTTGCAGGGGATCACTCTCGGATCATAATATCGCGACATGACGTCTCCTCCCTGAATCTTCTCGTTCTCTCTCGCTCTCTTCCTCTCTCTCTCTTCCCCTTTCTCTCCCTCGTTAATTCGATATTGCTCGTTACCGAGGGACTACCATGGCTCTTGTCGTTCTCCTCTCGCGATATTACGTGTTCCCGACTCCACACTCGCCCAAGAGCTGCTCCCGTTTGCATCCCGTACTCGCGATAACGCGTCTCGCATGAGAATCCTTGATGAGCCTTCTCGTTGTCTCTGTCCGGACCACGGCAACCTCCGAAATCCCTCACACAACCCTTTTGTACTCTCGCCGCGGTAGCTCGTCTCTCGTTTTCAGGTTTCAAGGAATTCCCGAATACTTAAGTCAATTTTTCAAAAATTTTCTCTGCAAGAAGTTTGCTCGAATTTGCGGTAATTTTTTGTTTTGTTTTTTGTTTCAAATGTTTCGGAGGCTAACTACTGTGTGCAGGAAAATTAATTATATTTAACGAGGACGAGCTTTCGCTCGGGAGTAACCTAAAACCGTCTGTCCTCCCCCCCCTAAAGTCCCAACGAGTTCAAAATTAATTGGATATTATTTTCCGAGCGGGGGAAGAGAGCTTCAACGGCATGAAATTAATTCAAGAGATCGCAAACATCGCGAAGCTTCGAGAATTTCGCTAAATTCATAATTTTTTAACCCGTCCACGACCACGATAATCTTTGATTGATCATCGTTAATCTCTTTCATACAAAAATTCCATTTCATCCCAAAAACTCATTCCAATTCGCTGCAATTTTTTTTCCCCCGGCGCGTCTCGAAGAAAACGCTCGAGATCGTAAAACGGTCGTTGCACGAAAACCATATTTCCATGGCAATTGAATGCGAAGATGTCATTAGCTCAAAAAAAAAAAGGCAAAAAAAAAAAATACCGCATTGTGCGGTTTCCGTAAATGTACCGTCGTTGTTTATTCTCGTTATATCCCCCTCCCCCTCCCCTTATTCCCTCCATTGTCTCGGGATACCTCCAGACCCTCAAAATTTCATAAACATTGCGATGGTCAGGGATGAGGGTTGATAAAGGCGAAGTAAACAAAGCCCGGGGGTTTATTCGTAAGGTCTTTTACGTTCCTCGGCACGGTGGGCTTGCAAGCACGTTTGCTCGGGGTTGCCCCTACCTCGGTGAGGGCCTCCCCCTTCGTACCCGGTCGTTTGCGTGGGTTGCGGCGACCGAGAGCAAGGCGGAAGTGCGACGACGAGGGCGATGGCGAGGAAGAACGAGGGAGGGAGAGAGTGGAAGAGAGGGTGGATGGGTGGGTTTTAGCTCCACGCGCGCACTCCCCCCGAAGGCTAGAGAGAATGCGAACGCTCGAAGGTGGTGTAGAAGAGGGAGAAGGATGATGGCGTGTCGGGATATCGATCCTGGCCACTCCGGGACGTTACCATCGTGGCCCAGCTTTTACGCTGCTACCCCATATATCCACGAGGCCGCTGCCGCGTTGCTGGCGTTACGTTCGTAACGCGGCAAAAAACCAACCCTACAACGAAACTCTATTCTATTCTTTCTCTCACTCGTTTTCAACGAGTTCATTTCGTTCCTTCGTTTCTCCTTTGCCCCGGTTCCGGGGTTTCGTTACCTTGGACTTGATTAAGTAGTCGTATCGTTGGTTTGGAACGTATATCGTCTGAGAGGGGGGGGGGGATAAAAAGGGAGGAACGGCGTTTCGTGTTGTGCGAACGTGTGGGAATTAAACGATACAAATGAGTTATTCGGAGAATTATCGTGATTGAATGTAATTGTTTGCATGCATGAATTGGAATGAGCGTGGTTGGAGGGGATGGAAAGGTTGTGCTTGGGTGGAGCTGAGATGGGGAGTGTTTTTTTTTATTGGGTTGTGTGATGAATTATGGCGTTTTTTGTATTTTATTTTTTCAATCGCGATTTTGGGATTTTTTGGGTGGAGTGTATATGGGCGTTCGCGAGGCTTTTTCTTGCTGTATGAGCTGCAATTTTTCTAATTAATTGATTTTAATCAATTTTGGGGGTTTTGGAATGAAAGTGACGGGAGGGTGAAAAAGTCATTTGAAATTTGAACTCGACTTCGGAAGGTGAAATAGAGCAGATGTCAAAGATGAATTTCTTCGCCTTTTGGGAATTTCGTTTCAAAAACTTACATGATTTTCTTTGCATTTCGGTTCGTAGTGCTAGAAAAGATCTTTCGAATGCATATATATTAGGATGATCCTTATTTAACCGTTAAAAAAAATCACATTTCCACCCTCCGTAAGAATTAAAAAAATGAAAAAATAATTTCTGTATTTTTTTCAATTTTTCTTTGACTGCCTTAGTTTGCCTATTTTCGTAGGAAATTTTGAAAAGCATTATTTATGTCATGGTACCGATTTAAATACGGAAGAAGTGGAAAAAAATGTGAGAAAATGTATAATGTGGAAAACTATGCCACAAAAGCACCGACGAATTGTTTTTTTTGTTGGTGGCTGTACAGAAAACATGACTTAAAAAAAATAATAATCGACATTGATTTTTTTTCAAGTGTCACGCAGCAGCTTAAAAAACCTAGAAGAAACCTTCAACTTTTAGTTAAAAGTCGCATTGAAATCAAAAATATGTTTTTTTTTAATTTTCTTTTATTGAAAGACTTAATTTCGAAAATTCTGTAAAAAATTAATAACGATTGAACGGGCCAACCGATTTGAATAAAAATTCCACGTCACAGAACTCACTGCGGTTCTTTACTGGAAAAATCGGTGGATCTAAAATTTTAACATGACCTCAACGAAAAATGTTTTTTTTCTTCAATATTTCTTTCGCTTTCGGACCACCCTGAACCGTAATATGATATACCTTTAATATAATTACCCTACCCTCCCTAATATAATACCTTTATACCCCAATATAATATACATACTTCACCTATCAAATCGGAAATTGCGTGAAAAAAAATAAAATGCAAAAACCGTGGGAATTAATTACACAACCTAATAGCAAGATTAGTTCTGTAATCCCAGGAAATGCATTTTAGGCGGTATTGTTGGGGCATCTCGAATATTGTAGTCGAAAATATTGACGCATCATCGTGGAAACGATACGATACCGAGCGGTGACTTAGTCGGCGATGGCTTTCAGCTCTGAATATCGAGTGAGCTTTGCATCAGCATAGATGCCTTTGTCCCTGGGGCGAAGAGGGAGAAATCGCGAGAGGGAGGAAGAGAGAGAGAGAGAGGGAGGGAGAAAGTGCAGCGGAGGTAGAACGCTTTATTATTCGGTCATGATCACCAGGGACCAGCTGACGCGTTGACGCTATGGAAGAGCTTTATCCTCCATCGAGGCTAAACTTCTCTGATAGCACACGACGAGGCAAAAACAAAGCACAGCTTTGGATCTTCGTGACCTCGCGCTGCCTTTAATAATATACTAAAAGGACAAGGCGTAGACGAGGTAGAAGAGAGATCTTCCCTCGTGCACTTTTCTATTCTTCTTATTTCTCTCTTCTTCATCATCTTCTTCCTCTTCTTCTTCTTCTTCTCTTTCTTCTTCTTTTTCTTTGCGTGCTCTCCGAGCTGCTATACGCAGGGTTGTCGACTTCTCGCCTATTTTCTTCTCAATTTCCTTTGTTGAATGAAAACTCGCGTAAGAAACTTTACTCCAGCGATCGAGAGGGCGAACTTTATTGTCATCATCAAGAATATTCAAGAAATGTACGTCTTCGTCATAAACTGAATTTTCTATTCATTTCGAGCATGTCGTTTTTTTTCGGTAATGTTTGTCGGTCGTCGGGAATGTTCGACTAGTGGCTCTTGGAGATGAGATCGCGTGGGGTAGTTTTACTTTTTTATTTTGTAAAAAAATATATGAATTTCTCGAGGAGCATTGAAGAAGCTGCTGTTTGAAGCTTGCGAATGGCTTCCTCGAACTCAATAATTAAAAATTGAAGATATTGTACGAGGCTTGCTGCATGTGGAAGTATTTATATCAACTCTGGGTTCCTGATAGAGAAAGATTCGTACGATATCTTCAATTCTGGATTCTTGAGTTCTGACGAAGCAATTTGCAAGTTTCAACTTGCAGCTTGTTCCCCATATAAAAATCGGCCCATCCGATCAATCTTCAATAATTTTTATCCAAAGTACCTCTAAAATTCAGTTTTTTCTACCTGCAGTGAATTATGGTTCAATTGTTCGAAGCTGACGTAGTCTTGAGCGATAACGTCAATTTTTCGATAAATTCAAAGTCCTACAAAATCTGATCCCGCTGACCGATCTTCACCAAATTTTACACATAGTACAGTCAAATAATGTTCCATACCCGTAGCGAATTCGGGTTCAATCGGTCAAAACTGCCGTGAGTTAGAACGAAACGTAAATTTTTCGAAAAATTGAAAATCCTATAAAATCCGAACTTCTCCATGGATTCGGCCCAAATGCAATACCAACCAACCTTGGGCACAATTCTATTCGTGAAGAACTATTCAGACGAATATCTCAAAATTTGCGATCGCTATAGTGTAAACGTCCTTTTCTCGGTAATTTGAAAACGACATAAAATCCAAGCCGCAGCTTCAATCATGACAAAAATTATAGTCAACAAAGAAATCACAAAGCTGCACATGTCTGCAAAATTTGGGGGCTGCAGCTAAATCCGTTCTCCAGTTATACACGTTTGAATTTTCGAAGGCCGCTACACACACATACACAAATACAGTCGGACATTTTCTGCAAACGTGTTTCCTCGACGTTTTACCCCAATTCACACACAGTAACCCAAAGATCTCGACAAAAAAAATCGTTCACCATAACACAGCATCCCCCGCGAGTAAGCAAATTCTGGATAATCGCCAAAAATCACAGGTGTTGAAGTAACACCTCAGCTCCGCCACCTCATCAAAAGTGGAAAGACGTTGTAAAGCATGACAGACGCAAAAGAGAGGTCCAGGAAGTGTAAATAGCAGGAACCGTTTCATCCCCTCATATAGCAGAGCTTCAGAGCTACGCTCAGCATAGACATACACATCTATATCCATCCTATATACATGTATACGTGTGTGTGTGTGTGTAAGGA
Organism: Sussaba pulchella; assembly: GCA_963971145.1. Lineage (NCBI taxonomy): Eukaryota > Metazoa > Arthropoda > Insecta > Hymenoptera > Ichneumonidae > Sussaba > Sussaba pulchella. The sequence goes on from OZ020178.1 coordinate 4,131,810, forward strand.
CCATAGCGTAACACGAAGCGTTTCCTTTTGAGGAAAACAGCTCTCGATCACGCTAGACTTGGCTTCCGCAAAGTCCTTTGCTGCCGTTGATGCCTTCGCCCAACGGAAAAACGAACCGGACGAGTCGTTCTCGTCCTCGAGCCTCGGGTGAAGAGTCTAGTTGTCTCGTGGCCGAGTCGCAGAGGCTTCGAGAGAGTCTCGTCCTACGATAAGAACGAACGTTCGCTTCTCGCAAAGCTTCCGGGCATCGTCGTTTCCTCCCTTCTCGAGCGTGAGACACAGCACGGGGAAGCATAAAAGGGTGAAAACAGGAATAATCTACCTTTCCTTCTCTCCACCGACCCCCGCAATCTTCCTTCGACCCCCCGACTCGTGCCTCCTCGTGTTTCCCCGGGTAGAAACGTGGACTCGTAAACTTTTCCCGGCAACAAAAAGCATCGGCGACCCTCTTGAAACCGTCGGTGCGGGACCAAGTGAATTTTCACTCAATTTCCTCGAGTGGGGCAGAAACGGCACACGCTTTCTCCCTCCCTCTCTATCTCTCTCTTTCCCTCTCACGGGTTCTATGGACCGCGCCGGAGGTCCTCCGGTGCTCTCCGACATCTGCACGGACGTTTTTCAATTATCGGCTTCGTCTTTTTTAATCCAACCCCGGGATCTTCCATCGTTCACGGTAATTAGAACACCCCTTCGACATCCGTTTCGTGAGGATTCGAAGGAACAAAACGTCGAACAGCGCTGGGGGTTTTTTTGTTGGTTCGTTCGCTTTCAGCGGGTGGCTGTATTTTTTTTATTTTGAGTGCTGTCGTCTTGCTCGAATGACGCTTGGGTGGTTAATTTGCTTGGAGGAATGATGGTGATAACGGAGAGGTCGTCGTTGATTGAGCTTTGGACTGTCGTAGGTGTTTCGGTTGATGATGTTAATTTTCTCGCGGAGCTCGAGCATTTGTTTCTTTTGGTTCTGAATAAATTACTGAGGTGATGAAAGTATTGGCCATCGTTAACTTATGACTTTTGACCATATTTCTGTCAGAGAGTGGACTCTGCGTTGAAAGAACTGTTCGCTTTTTGAGGTCAACCATTGATCAAGGCGAATTTTCACTCCTTCGTAAGAATATAAGTGTCGTGCTGAAAGTTCATGCTGCATTGATCGAAATAAGTGGCAGTCCGAAGGGCTTAAGTCCGGCGAATACAGCGGGTGGGGTAGGACGTCCCTTTTAATATTTTCCAAATAGTTTTTTACACCTTTCGCAACGTGGAGCCGATCATTGTCACGTTGAAAAATGACTTTATCGTGTCTTCGGTCGTGCAGACGTTCGGAAATGGTGAATTGGGCGACATTCAATGCCGCTGCTAATTGTTTCAACGTTTAAATCAAGTCTTCGCCCGATAATGCTTGCAAATCTGCATCTTCAAACTTTTTCGGCTAACCTGGACGCTCCTCGTCTTTTACATCAAAACTACCACTTCTCAAGTGTTTCAAACCATCGTTCACAAGTTTTTTTGGGTTGAAGCACTCCCACCATAAGCTTCAACCAACAATCGATAACTTTCATCAGCCGTTTTCTTCAAATGAAAGAAGGTTATCAAACTTCCCCGCAAAACGTCTGTCTCCGGTACAAAGGTCGACATTTTTGAAGCTATTAAAAACCATGTTTTTTGCCCAATGACAATTGATAACAAACTGGCTTTTAATGGCGCATGTTAACTCTTCGAAACGCCATAGATGTCGACCTTATCAACCGAAACAGCTATTACGATCAATTTGCAAACTTCACGGACGTTGCTTTGACTGCGGAATTAAAAAATCCCTGAAATAGTTGTACCCGCGAGAGAGAAAAAAAACAAAAACTTTTTCGTCGATTTTCCTCGTTGGCGCTGGTGATAGAGGTTGACACAGTGTGCGGATGTGAAAAATCGATGACGTCACATACCAGAAAGCTCGTCGTCGGTACTCCCTCGGCGACTAGCCGACGACAGGCCGACCCCCGGATGTCGGATCTTCCAATAAAAATACCGGAGAGGTCGACGTGTGCGACCAATAAGTCGAGTTCTTTGCCTTCTCTTTTCATCGTGGATGCTCTCCTTCCTCGCGACATTTCCTTTCACGGGTTTTCCACTGCCGAGCCGAAGATCGACGTTTGGAAAACGAGGAAGGATGGACGGATAAAAGAACGAATGAATTTTATGGGTTTTTCCGTTGCGACAACGAAAAAAAAAAGATAACTAAAACGAATAAAAAGGTACCGATATAGTTCGAAGGATAGTAAAATCTTGGTTTCAACACACAATTTACATTCCACGTTGAACGAATGATCATTCGAGACTGTTGGAATGAACGATGATAATAAAACAACAACGGAAAGAGGAAGAAAGTTCGATGAAACGAGAGAAGAAAAACGAATTTTCTCATTTTGCGTCTGTCGGTTGCGAAGAAATTCCCATTGCAGCGTCCGTTTCTGTCGTATATTCGTTAAACAGTTTCGTCCGACAAGCTTTTATACTCTATGCAGACTCCGGGGCTAATGGGAATCCCGTGTCTCGCTGGAAGCAATTTAACAAGGACGGTACATTGCTACTTTTCACGTACCCTTTTATTCAACGCTCACGCTTGATCGGAGATCACGAGTCGGTTTAATTATTTCAAAGATACACGATGACCAATACTGGTCAGTCGTTGCGCCACGTATCGTGAACGTATCGTAAAAATTTTGGTTGTCCAATCGAATAACTTTTTTACAATCTTTATAGGTATTTATTTTATTTATTTATTATTGAAATTATTTGTTATTCTAATGATATTAATCATTTTTCTAAATTATATTTTTGCCATTGTCGTGTAAAATATATTATTTTGGTTCAGATATTTCTATAGAGCCGAAGTTTTTTAAAATGTTTACAACAATTTACCTCTAGAATTAAAAATTTTCTTTAATTTTATTTTCAACTTATTATTAAAATTATTTATTATTTTTATTTTAATAATTATTTTTTAAATTTTATTTTTCACATTGTTGTGTAAAATATATTATTTTGTTCCAGATATTTCCGAAAATCCTATTTTTTGCCAATCTTTATAATAATTCACCTCACGAATTAGAAATATCAATTATTTTTTTTAAAATTGATTATTAAAATACTTTATTATTATCTTCTATACATTGTTTCATAAATTATATTTTTATATACATGTTGTACATAATTTGTATATTTATATATACACGAATAAAATTATTTTAATTTTTTTAATTATTTTCTAAATTATATTTTCGACATTGTTGTGTAAAATATATTATTTTGTTTCAGATATTTCCGAAAATCCGAAGGATCTAGTTCGAAATTTCATCGACGGAACACAAGGTGAGCTCTTAAAAATGTTTTCCAAAGCAAATATCCGTTTCACTCACGTTTTTGACGTCCCTCAGACGGTTCAGGAAGCCCCATTTTCGGCCATCAAGTGTCACGTCCAATCTCCGGGAAAAGTTCAGCGTCCGTGAGGCGTTGGGAAAACACTATCTCACTCCGTTAGCGAGTAACTCGTCCGGCCGTGTAACCGGCACTGCCATTATACCCCGCAAAAGTTTGCCAAGACGAGCCGGAGCGAACCGCGAGGACGGCCGTCCGGCATTCGAGCACCGAAGTTCGGTCGGTATCGATGCCTAGCGGAAACCGCGATCAAATTTCTCAAAACTTTCCAAAACTCGCTGACATCGTCGACGATTCCTCGACTAATTTGTAACCCTTTTACAAAAGAGAAAAAAATAGATTAACTTCGAGAAAATCACGATTTTTCTCTAAATAGGTTGTGTAATAAATTTTCGCGTTTTTTGTATGGTTTTCCCGTAACTTTGTTGGATAAAATTATATATATATAATATATATAATCATTATATAATAATAATTATTAATTATTTTATTATTATTACTATTATTATTAATTATTTTATTATTATTATTATTATTATTATTTTTATATAATTTATACATATTATTATTATACAATGCATTCGCAAGTCCTTTTCTTGCTTTAGAAACTTATCTGCTTCAATTTTTCGAATAGATCAATTCTAATCAATTTTCAGGATTTTTAAATGCAAGTTTCGGATTAATTTAAATTGATTTAAATCTGATAAATGTAATGAAATTAATTTTTTTAAAATCGTCTGTACAGCAAGAGAAGGATTTGCAAATCCATATATATACTTTACCCAAGAAATCACAAAATAGCGGGAAAGAAATAAAATACAAAAAAAACGCGAGAATTTATTACACAATCCAATACATCGAGAGGCCAAGGTTATATCGATCTAAAAATTGCACTCAAACCTGAAAAGATTCAATTCTTACCCTCTAAAGCAGGATACAGTTCCTACAAAATTAAAAACACCAAATTTTTGATAACCATCGTTGAAACAAATTCTCCAATGACGTTTATGATTTATAAATCTTTCATTCAAATCCACATCTCGTCAAATTCTCGTTTTTCCGACCCTCGCCGTTGCCACAAAAATCCGCGAGATATGAAGCCATACCGGAAGTAACGCGGAGAAGCGAGGAAAGAAACGAAATTCCATGTCGAAAGCATCGAAAACCAATCTCAGACTCGGTCTCACAATTTTGTAATTACTTTTTTCCCTCGCGTCGAGGCGTTGCTTCACGAGTTCGCGAAATCTTATTCACGGTAAAAAAATTTTTTTGCAAGGCAAAGACACAGGGATTCACACTAACTAACGAGAATACGCTCAGTTCTTTCGGTGGCCGAGCACGCGAGAGGTTCGCGTGTTCGCGTTCATGTTGCAGCTCGCTAACGACTCCGTTGTTACAGACGTTAAAGATCATAAACGAAATAGCTGGCAACGAGGGGTGAAACGTTGGGAAATAGAGGAAGATGAAAACCGCGACGAAGAGTGAGAAAGACGAATTTTATATAGCTGTGCGAAGACATTATTCGCAATGAACGAGCAACATTCATGAGAATTTTCAAGTCCCAAGTGAAAATTATAAGGGAGAATCGTGCAGGCCAAAAGTTGCCCAGTATATAAATATAGAGTAATTTTTAGATAATAACATAGTGTAATGTAGTAGGTAAGGCTTTAGCGGATGGATTGTCGGGCAAAAAGTAAGTCCAAAATGGGTGGATCGTAGATTTACGAATCTAGATCATGTAGTACATGTTTAGCTTTACAAATAACTGAACTAATAATAAATTAACACTTAGAAATGTTAATTCAACTCTTTTAATAATGATTGAAGTCAAATTCGACGATGTTGGCGTGTGGTTGACTGACGTTTTGTCAGTGACTGTACAACTGTTTCAACTGTTTCATGCCATCTTCTCATTGCTTTAATCAATTTCTCAATAATTACTCATTTTATTCATTTGAAAGGAAGCATAATCAATCTGTTGATCCTTAATCTTAATGATGTCATTTTTTCAGAATTTACGACGATTTAGTTCCATCCGTTTTGCAACCATTAACGTCTGCAAGAGCTGTTACAATAATTAACGACCGTGTTAAATTCATAGATTTATAACTGCTGAATAATGTCGTGGAAAATTCTGAAATAATTCATGTATGATTATTCTATCAAGAACTGTCAGTCCTTTAATGTTCGAGATCTTTAGTGTTTTTCATATTCATCCAATAAATGCAATAATATAATTTTAATATTATTATATAGAGGGAATAATATATAATAATATATATCATTATATATAATTAAGTATTTATGGCGATGATAGAATTATTAATGTCTAAAGTAAAAATATTAATTAATAAACGTATTAAAAGTGTAAGGTATTAGTGAGTTGGAGAGTTAATTAATATCATGGAGTAGTGATGAAATAGTTAAATATAGAATGCGTGGCTGCCAACCTCATCAATTCTGGCAAAACTGCACATATATCCCTCAGATAAAGTTCTGCTACAATCCGGTTATAACATATCAATTATTAATATATTTTTTACTTTCATATATTTCGAATAGAATAATTTCCGAGATTTGCAATCCTCAAAAATTTTTTCTCCATAAGCTTCGCGACCATTTTTTCCCAATACATCGATGAATACACGTTTTTTCAAAAAGAAAAAAATAATCACAACCATTTTTATAGAAATCTTAATTCCTCCTAAAATTATTTTCATAGTTTTTTCTTCCAAAATTCGCACATTTTACGAGACAATTGTAAAAAAACTGTAATCCTATCTCGATAATTGACTTCGAAAACGACGCGACACGTGTTTCCCGAACACCCTTCCCAATATAAAGAACTCTCATTTTCCTAAACCATAAAAAAAAAAACAAAAAACTTTCCCCGAGCGAACGCGAAACTTTTAATTTTTAACGACCACCCTGATATATATTTATACATTACGGCGTAACTTTCGGTCTGCACGATCCTCTTTCTTGATACGTACTTGGACCGGAAAACTTTGCATAAACGCCGCCATATATACACAAATATATGCACGGTAGGGAGATATATTTATATATTCGGTGGTAATACGAGGGCGGAAGGTATTATCAGGCAACCGTGTTTAGCCGCGAGGCCGTAGTGAGGCGAACCGGAAGTCTCGGAATATTCGTCGGTCCGCGTGTGTGCAGTGACGTCACACGATCGAGCGAAAGCTCCGCGAATTTGGTATACGATATCACGGTTCGAGAACGTTGCGCAAGTCGGTTCTAATCGTTGACGTTGCAGTCGCTAACTCAAACCCCCGGCCGACCTTTGCCCGAACCCTGCCGCGAGCCTACGTGATTCTCGATTCTCAAAGCTTCGCTAAAGCTCGACACACTCCCGCGTTAACATTCGACGCGTGGCGTTTCGCTATAGAGATACGCCATGGACCATTGTGTGTACGTTTTCATTCAAGCTCACCTTTGTTTGGCACACCCGGACGGGTAGCAAAGCGGGGAATTTCCGGATTTGGAGAGAGAGAGAGAGAGAGAGAGAGAGAGAGAGAGAGAGAGGTGGATAGCTAAATGTACAGATTCGAGAGAGAGATGATAGAGAGAGAGAAAGAAAGAGAGAGAGAGAGATGATAGAGAAAGAGAAAGAACGAGAGAGAGAGAGAAAGAAAGAGAGAGAGAGAGAGGAATGATAGAGAGAGAGAAAGAAAGAGAGAGAGAGAGAGATGATAGAGAGAGAGTTGGATAGCTAGATGTACAGATTCAAGGGAGAGATGATAGATAGAGGAAGAAAGATAGAGAGAAAGAGAGAGAAAGAGTTGGATAGCTAGATGTACAGATTCCGAGAGAGAGATGATAGAGAGAGAGAGAAAGAAAGATAGAGAGAAGGAGAAAGAGAGAGTTGGATAGCTAGATGTACAGATTCGAGAGAGGGATGATAGAGAGAGAGAGGAAGAAAGAAAGAAAGAGAGAGAGAGAGAGAGAGAGAGAGAGAGAGAGAGAGAGAGAGAGAGAGAGAGAGAGAGAGAGACAGAGAGAGAGCTAGTTTTTCGGGAAGGGTGAAAGCTCAATGCCATTCCCGAACGGCCTTCAACACTCCCGGTGCCAAAGTGCGACGGGGTTTCGTATCTTTTGTACACTTTTGGCTCCGGCTATTTGGCTCGCCCGGAGAAAGAAGTAATCCGATGGTTTGAATTTTTTAAAATCGGGAACAAACGTCGCGTTACGGGGCTTTTTGGAGATTACTCCCGTCGTCCCTTTCTTCGAGGTTGGTTTAAAAAAATTACGGGTTCGGAGGTGGATTGATCAAATGGAGTTTGGAGTGGATGCTGTGGCGGATTTTTTTTTATATCGAAAGATGGAAAGAGGGGAGAAATCTTTATGGGATAGATTTTTGAAGATCGAGAGGATACGGCACGTTACGGGGGCTTTCGAAGGTCACTTTCGTGGATGGTTTCTTCGCGGTTGATATGAAAAATAAGGGGTTTGAAGGTAAATTGATCAAATGGAGTATGGGGTAGATGCTGTGGTGTATCTTTTTTATCTTGAAAGATAAAAATAGGTCGAAGAATGCGATGGACTGAATATTTGGAAATCGAGAACAAACACTTAATGTTGGGCCTCTTAACGATTATGTCGGTCGTCCATTCCTGTACAGTTGCTATGAAAAAATACGGGTTTGGGCGTGAATTGATTGAACGCAGTATCGAGTAGCTGCTTTGGTGTATTTTTTTTATCCTGAACGATAAAAATAGGCCGAAAAACGATTATTATAAAAAAAAATTTATAGTAGCGGGTTTGGAAATAAATTGATTAAATGGAGTATGTAGTTGTTACTGTGATATATTATTTTTTTCATTCAAAACGATGAGAATCGGCTAAAGAATCAAGGATGGTCTTCGGGTCTTGATGATGGTTTTTACCCATTGAAATTAGAATGGCGTTGTTTCGAGCCGTCAGAGGGCGATGTTTTCCATTTCCATCATGTATTCAGTCTTGAAGATAATTTTTTTTACCGTAACAATTCAGCTGCAACTGTTAGCATCGTTCAGGAATATAAATATGTACATTAACTCGAGACGGATCCCTCGAGAGACCAAATGTCCCTCGGGCCAGATTCTTTTTATTTGTCTGACGAAATCCCCCTAATTGCTTCTTCTGTTTGAACGAATTTTTTTCCCTTTTCAACTTTAATCAAATGAATTGTAAAATACATCGTTGTCTTCGTCGTTGAAAAACAAAGAAACGGTGGACATATTTAATCGTAGAAACTATTTTCCTAGGCAATGGAAAATATTTTACACAGAGGAAACAAACAGCAGGGGGGGAGTTGATATTGGGCCCAGGGGCCCAATATGGCGTCAGGGTTTTAGGCGATACTCCTCATCACTCAATAACATCCCCTCAGTCCACCTTAAATGATCAATCGCACTAAAATATCGACCCCGTTTTCCCAACAATTATTCCCAAACTTTTCCACAGCAACACTTCACCCCCTAAATAGAAATATCCCACGAAATAAATATATTCCCCATTCTCACCATTTCAAATCGCCCCCCAAATCGAATCAAATCGAAGCCAAACGCTCCCATTACACCCCCAACCATCCAACCCTCAACCACACCCTCCTCAACCAAAACCGTTCCTTCCCCAATCCCACCCCAAAAGAATAAGAAAGAAAAAACCTCCCCCAACCCCCCGAAGTAAACCTTTATCTCATCATCGCGGTCTTTCAATCTTCGCTCTTCAACCCCGCAATAACGACTCTCAACTCTTCATTCGCAGCTGCGAAATGCCACGTGACTTCCCGCAACCGCCAACGTTCGGTGCGGTCGTTCATTTTCTTCGGCATTCAACCGTGCGTTTTTTCTTTTTTTTTGTCTCGTGCAACAGCCACGAATGCTGCGCGCCGAGACTCGAGAAAATTCTTCGAGACGTAGCTGCATGCTTGGCGAGTTCTCTCGCACGATTCCGGAATCGTGCGGCGATGGTTGAAGCCGACTGCGCATCAGCGTAGCATCACCAACAGTGACATAGAGCGAGACGGAGAATCCCTCGGGGATACGTTGAGTACGTGACTTCATTACTATATAGAGCAGCCCATCTATCCCACCCGGGAAGAGCTAAGGTCTCGTTTCTCGTACCGCTACAACTCGTCCTTTGCGACGTTTACTTCGTTCTTGGGAGGCGAGGAATCGTCGTACCGGAAACGGACGAGAACGACGGGCGACGGGCGACGCGTACGACTGTCGCGCACCAGAGAAAGAGAGAGAGAGAGAAAGAGAAAGAGAAAGAGAAAGAGAAAGAAGAAAGAGAAAGAGAAAGAGAAA
>OZ020178.1:4141749-4216027 GCA_963971145.1 Sussaba pulchella
GAGTGGCGAACTAATTTAGAATTCATTTAATTTTGCCGAAGAATTCGGTATTTTTCATGGTCTAATTTGTACGACGGGGGGGGGTTTGAACGCGGATATGAAGGCAACGTGCGCGTTGTAATTCACTTTACGCGAGGGTCGTCCATGTCGGACGGAGAAAATATTCATGTGTATTTGAGCAAGAACCCCGGAGAAACGAAGTTTCCGTAAATTGCGAGACTCGGAGTCGTGTGTCATTTGCCATCTTCGTTTATTTCTCTTTCTCTCTTTCTCTCTCGTCATTTCTCGTGTTTTCAGTCGCTCCAACGCCGTTTGTCTCTCCATCCCGTTGGGTTTTCAGGGTTCTGCGCAAATATCGCAGCTGCGTCTCGAGCGAACGAAATCTCGGGGTTTTAGTTTCGCCGTCTCTTTGCCACCACCGTTTTCTCGTCGACTTACTTTGATCTCACTTGGTCAGGCAAATATTTCCGTGCGCGCGGATGGAATGAACGAGAGAGAAATGCATACACGAAACTAGGATGAACAAGATTTATTATGAAACGTCGTCTAATTTGAAGCGTTTTTTTTTTTATTTTTTTAAGTTTGTATTTTTACGCGAGAGGACGGAGGAAGTCTTTCGACTTTCATTAATTTTGGATCCAATTAAAATGAAATTTATCGCCTGGGGTTGTGTCATAAGTTGACGATAATTTGAAGTGAAAATATTGTCGTCTCTTCAGGGGTCGTTGTTGGAATATTAAGGGGGACACCTGAGTAGAAAGGAAAAAAAGGTGAAGTTTAGGAATTATTATCTCGAAAATTATTCGTTAAATTTTATTCAGGTTGGTTTCATTCGAAAGTATAGATGTTGAGGTAGGTTGACGAATTCGTTTATAAATACATGTCGACTGGAAGAGCTGCTGTCGTGGCCGGCGTAGAAAATATCCCTCGCTCGCACGGTTCGCGGTTTCCAACATTTTTCCCAAGAACGAAAATTTCAAAAAGATTCTCAAAATGTAATGTACGATGCCCTTGGCAACGTAGGATTTTGTGAAAAAAAAAATTTTCTCACGAAATGGCGGCCGATTGAACTTTACATTCATTTTTCAACCTTAATTTCCGACCTTTCTGGCTTGATGAAAAAAATAATTGAGTGAGAAATTTCTCAGCATACCCCAACATGTCCACTTTCGAATAAAATAAACCTGGATAAAATCGAACAAATAGTCCTCGAGATAATAATTCCTAAAATTTATGTCACGAAGTTCCTCGTTAAGTATCGATTGGGCAATGATTTCCACAAGAAAGAGGATTAATTAATCATTCACGGAAATCCTTCTTCCGCGAGGATAAAAAAAAAAAAAAACGTAACGTCGGCTAATTAGCATTATATCAATATTAGGATTTTCAACGCACATAGCGCAGATGCGCCGGTATAGGCACGGGCGGTTGCGTTCTAATGATCAAATAACGCGGGATGAGCGATGGAACCGCTCAAGTCAGTAGCTAATTAGTAATTAATAATTCGCAGTTACGAACGAGGGTGGCGCTCGTTGCTTCCGATGCATTTCGCGGAATCACCGCAACTACCCGTCATTCCTCGCGGTATTACGCTTTCGAGCCGTATAAATACGATACTGCGACATTGCAATGCGAATGTGAATTCGCGATATCGTTTACCCGTGTCGTTAGTGTCCTACGCGTTATTTGCGTTGATGGCGTTCGTGCCCTAAAAGCTACTATTTATTTCCGGTTCGAACTGTATGTTGGATTTTTATTGCGGAAAATTACGAAATTTTGTGGGTTTCGGCGATTTTCGAGGTTTTATTTGGGTTATTTGATTGTTTATTGCTAGCGATGAAACTTGGAAACATGTCCGATGGCTTTAACGAAGTTTCGATGAATTTTTTATGTCAGATTTTCAATTGAGGTCTTACTGGATGGATCGTCGGGTAAATAGTTAGTCCAAAATGGGTGTTTCGAGGATTTACGAGTCTAGATCATGTCGCACAAGTTTAGCCTTACAAATAGCTGAACTAATAATTAATTAACACTTAGAAATGTTAATTCACCACTTTTAATAATAATTGAAGTCAAATTCGACGATATTGGTGGGTGGTTGACTGACGTTTTGTCAGTGACTGTACAACTGTTTCAACTGTTTCACGAGATACTTTAATTCATTTCTCGAAAATTACTCAGTCGATTCATTAAAAACTAAGCATAATCAATCAATTGATCCTGAATTTTAATGATATGATTTTTTCAGAATTTACGGTGATTTAGTTCCAATCGTTTTGCAACCATCAACGGCTTTAGAAGCTGTTTTCCCATAAACGACCGTGTTAAATTCATAAATGTAGAACTGATAAATTATGGAGTGGAAAATTATGAAATAATTCACGTATTATTATTCTATCAAGAACTATCGTCCCTTGAATTTTTTAAGAATTTTGTCGATTTTTTAATATCCAGCTGCCAGAACTGCGATCTTTTGTAGAATTGCAGAATGTAGAAATTAATTTTAATTCTATACTCGATTGTGCGTTCGTGCCCTAAAAACTATGCCTCATTCGCCATTCAAATCATATTTGACTTTCGTTTTACTCGTTTCCCAATTTTTTTTCAACCAAGTAAACCAGAAAATACGTCCAAAGCCTTCAAAAAATCTCCATCAAAATTTCAAAGTCAAATTCTCAACAAAATTCGCATCCCCCATCCGACCTCAAAATACAAAAATTAATTTCCCAATCCTCCCGTCGATTTCGCCGATCGCGGTTCGAAACCCAATTACGTCAGAATCATGAAAATACGTTACATTTATCATCGTTCGTTGACCATTCCGCGAACATTCGAAAACAACGAAAATTTATAATTTCACAAATGTTACGAGAGTTAATTAGCGTTTCGATTAAACGAGATTAACCGGGTTCGGGTTGACCGACTATAAATTAATCGACGGTTATAAATAGTTGTTCGAGCATCGTAACGAGTCACCGGCGGCGTTTATATCTCGTAAAATTGGATGATACAGAAGCAACTCGTACGGTCAACGGTGCGAACGTGGGTGGGTGAGGTTGCAAGCTCGTGGCTCGTAGGACATTTACCGTTACGAGGGTAAAACGATGGTGGTACGGCCGCATAGGCGCGTCAATCATTCGGAATTAAATTGGCAAAGGGACAGCGTTCACACACGGATCCCGGTAAAATGATTCGTCGACGTTGCGTCGGTGAGAATCGTCGTTGTTGCCCCCGCGCGGAGTTTTGATCGATGAGTGAAGAGCTTGTCGAGCAGCTGTCGCCACGTCCACTGCTCATCGTTACCGCGAACACATCGGACTCGTGATAATCACCGTAAACGATGATTACATTGATTAATGTAACCTCCCATTAGTTGCCATTAATTGTGACCAATGACGTTTATTTCAACATTCCACGCGGTATGATACGACTGTTTTTATTTTATTTTTTTTGTTTTTATTTTTTATTTTTTTAAATTATTTTTCTTGATGGAGAAAAAGTTGGGAAGACATTTTTGAGGAGATTGGAACGGGGCGATAGAAATTTGTTATATTGTCGGCAGATGAGAGCAAACTACTTAGGGATAGTTGTATAATGATGATGATAATAATAATATAAATTATGAGAAATGATAATAATAATATTATTATTATTATTAATATTATTTTGCCAGGGTTTCTTCCCAACTTTTTTCAAACTACGGAAATAATTATGGTAAAAATAAAATAATTATAGCAATAATAATAATAATAATTATTATTATTATATTAGTATTATTATTAATAATAATAATAATAATAATAATAATAATAATAATATTATATATATTATATAATAATATATTATAATAATATTATAGTATATTATATTATAATAATATTATATTATATTAGTATTATTATTAATAATAATAATAATAATAATAATAATAATAATAATAATAATAATAATAATTATTATTATTATTATTATTATTATTATTATTATTATTATTATTATTATTATTATTATTATTATTATTATTATTATTATTATTATTAATTAATTGGTTATTAATAATAATAATAATTATTATTATTATTTTTATTATTATTATTATTATTTCAATTTTAGAATTTGTAGGGGCCTGATATAATTTAGTTCGTTATTTCTCTTGTTGGATGTCGCTGGTTAGATTCGAATTTATTATGCATCAACTAATACCCCGTTCAGAATTGATTTAAAAATCACGATGATCACCACAAAGACCAATTCAAATCGATTCGAACATTCGACGTCTTTTTTTCTTTCCCAATAAAATTAATTTATAATTTTTTCCCTACATCTTTTCCTTCTTCCCTTCCGAAAAACCGGTAATCGCAGATGGGATTATTAAAAAAAGAAAAAAAAAGCGACTCATTTCAATCGCCTGATTCCGAACGTTCCGCCCTTCGCGGAATTTTATAAAGAATTTCGTTTATTACCGAACCCGGAACAGACGGTTAATATTCATTCGAGAAAAAAGTCAATATTAAATATCGTCTGGAAGGTTGGAAGTGAAGCCGAATAAGCGAATAAAACAGAGACGGCAAGCGAGGTAAGAACCGAATCCAGAACGAGAAAGAAATCGGAGAGAAAAAAACCGTACAAACGGATGACGAGAGAAATATAGTAAGCGAAAAGTTTTCGTTGGAAAATTTTTCAGTGGATCGTCAACGTCAATGGAATAACAAGTGGCGGGTCAGCGCAGCCGCGGCTGCAACGAAGTGATGGTTTAAAAAAAAGCAAACGAAAAAAATCGTAATGGTCGGGGGTAGTATTTGAACATGGGTAGAGCTGGGGAGGAAATAAAGAGAGAGCGCGAGAGAGTAAGAAAGAGAGAGAAAGAGAGAGAGAGAGAGAGAGAGAGAGCGAGAGCGAGAGCGAGAGAGTAAGAAAGAGAGAGAGAGCGAGAGCGAGAGAGTAAGAAAGAGAGAGAGAGAGAGTAAGAAAGAGAGAGCAAGATAGAGAGAGCAAGATAGAGAGAGCAAGATAGAGAGAGCAAGATAGAGAGAGCAAGATAAAGAGAGCAAGATAGAGAGAGCAAGATAGAGAGAGCAAGATAGAGAGAGCAAGATAGAGAGAGCAAGATAGAGAGAGAGAATGAAAGATTCGTAAAGAGAGAATTAAGGTGGTAGATGCGGAAAGGAAAAGCTCGCTCGGTCAGGAAAAAAGGGATAAAGGCGAAAAGGGTGGGAGAGCGCAAGGAGGCTGGAAGCCTGCGACGGAAAACATCGGGTAATGGAAAGGTAAGAGGTTTGCTTTGCCTTATACTTATTCCCGGGGCTTCCTGTGGTCAGAGAAACTAGACGAGTTGCTTCTGCGGACCACCAACCGTCCCCCCGCGACCCGTCACCACCACTGGCTACTCTCGCTTTAGCCCCCTCTTCACCCCCTTCCCCCCAGCACCGACACAGTACCCCTCACTCGATAAAGTTTCTTCGTTTTTTCGGGGTTGGGGTTTTTCGTCCCCCTTTGCCGTCCAACCGGGCGAAAGCAACGTCGAATTGCACCGAGTTAGAAAGAAACCAGCCGGCAAAGAAATATGGTTGAGAAGATATCGAAAGAAATACGCGAGGGAGTCAACCATAAAGCCGTGCACCTGCATGAGATTGAGTACCGCCGTCCACGGGTCCAACGTTTTGGCGGTTGGTTTATGTGTGTATTA
Organism: Sussaba pulchella; assembly: GCA_963971145.1. Classification (NCBI taxonomy): domain Eukaryota; kingdom Metazoa; phylum Arthropoda; class Insecta; order Hymenoptera; family Ichneumonidae; genus Sussaba; species Sussaba pulchella. Next base: position 4,147,436 of record OZ020178.1, read on the forward strand.
ATGTATACGTGTATATGGGGCGTTTCGTTCCGAATCGACAGATTGGAATCCTTTTGTTCTCCGATGTGGTTGATGATTTTTTTTTCGGTGTCTTTTGGGTCTTACGAGCTTACACATTTTTTTTGGATCCTTTGGGACACCCCCCCCCCTGCCGTCGCCTCATCGCAATTTCTTTTTTAAGAGGTAACTCCTATTTTGCCATTTTTCAATTGAATGGAAATTTTTTCACAGATACTTTATCGAAATTGACGATTCATGTTCCTAATATTGGAGAGAAAAAATTTCATTTTGAACAAATTAGAGTTCTGCCGAGATTGTAATATGTGGTAACGGTTTTCTATCTGAAAAGAAGAACAATGAAATCGTTCTTGCAGAAAATCGGTATTTCGATTGTTTTCGATGGACAATCAATACTTTGATAATTTTTTTTCGTAAAAAATAATGGAGGATAATAAAAGAAATCGATGTTTACAAGATGAATTTTATTTGACTTTTTTTTCATTAGATAGAAAACCATGATTACATATCTACATTTCTCTGAAAAGACTCGAATGTTTTCAAAATATAAAAGAGTTGAAAAAAAATTTCAATCAACTCTTGATTTGATAAAGTCGGTGGGGTGAGGCGAAGGGGGGATCGAAAAAATCTAGAAAGAAAAATGACTGAAGTGGTTGGATCCAGAAGATACTAAAAAAAAAATCATCGACCACATCAGGGGATAGAAGGATTTCATTCTAACAATTTGGGACGGAATGCCCCATATATACATATCTATATCGTGCTCTTGCCTACTCGCACGTCAAGATTCGACGCACGCACGAGAAAATTGATTATTTTCGGATCCGGCAAGTGAAATATGTGAAAGAAATTTATTTTTCTTCCCGAAGATTACGTTTTCTCGTTTTCCAAAAGCGAATCCAAAGAAATATCTTGCGAACCTTTTTTATCACGTTTATCGGCCGAAAGCGTTCAGACGTCTTTCGGACGATGGATGCCGAGGTCGTGTTGAGGTTTTAATTACGAATGGCTGAGAAATTACGGAAGAGTGTCAAATACTTCGTGGCCCGTTCATCCGCTTACGAAGAGCAACGCATTTATTTTTCTACTAAGTGGAAAGGTCTTAATTAGGAATATTAAAATTTCGAGAAGGCAGTAATATTTCTTTTTTTTTTTTCTTGCGTTTGCGCTCAAGAGCGTCGGAGTAATGAATCAATTTCGCAAAGTAGCGGTCTGGACGGTCTGTTTTTCTCTTCCTTTGCAAAACTTTCGTTCCGAACGATTTATTGCCAACGAGAATTGCCAAATTACGTAATAATGGATAGCATTAATTATTTTTCCGGATTATAGAGCGGCTGTTATTATTATTATTATCATTATTACGTTTCTGTAAGTTTTTTAAAATTAAATATTCCACTTATCCATATTGTTTTCGTGAGATGAAGAATGTTTATTCGTTTCTTGAAACGTAAGTTTTTCCATAATTCGGAGCAAAATTATTTTTTTCTTTATTTATTAATTAAATTGCAAAGCTTACGTTTTTCTCGACTTCTCGTAGAAGGGAATAGGGAATCTACGTACGAACGACAGCTTCAATTATTTTTCCACGATTGTCAAACGATTATTAGAATTTTTTTTTTCAATTTTTACGATTCTTCACAATCGTAAATTTTTTACGTATTCATATTATTTTCGCGAAACTAAAATTGTCAATTGGGTCTCTCGAACTGTGAAATCAATCATAACAATTCAGAACCTAATCATTCTTTCTTCTATTCATTAATTCTTCCACAAGATTTCCGTTTCTCTCGATTCATCACCGCCGAAAATTACAGAATTACGCAATTAACGATTATCAACCTATGGTCTTACTTTTTCCCCATTTTCACATTTTTTTTCAAATCAAAATTTTCCCGAACAAACCCATACAACCTCCCAGAGACGTGGAATGTTCATCAGCTTCTTGAACTGTGAATTTTTGCCACAATTCTCAGCGAAATTACGTTACGAAATGAGTGAAAGCTGTAACGTATTCAGTCGTTGGTTATTTTACATTTAAATGGAAGAATTGAGAGGTACGCGGCGTGAAACATTGTGTGCAACAATGAGAAAAGGGAAGGCAAGTTGCTGAGACTTTTGCGTGCCCGGACGCGTCTCTCTCTCTCTCTCTTTCTCTCTCTTTCTCCGCGTCTCTTCCAAGTTGATCTTCCGGTCGTCGCCTCTTCGTATACCGCAGAACATTATTCTCGTCGTGCGACTTCCCTTCCTATCGCACCGAGCGAATCTCCCCGGAGTTATCGTGCCGAGTGAGAGAAGCGGCTCTTTCCCTCCCCCTCTCGACAGACTCCGAGACAGTTCGGAGTGCACAGCCGGAGTTTGAAGTCTGCGGGGAAAAAAAAAATGCGTACCACGTATCCAACCCGTTCTCCCCCCGACTTTGCTTGGATTCGAAGCGAAACAAACGCGTCCCCCGGGCGGAAAAGAGCGGATTCTATCCCTCTCTCGTCCTCCCCGAACCCCCGCGACCCTCGTAAGATCCGGAAAAAAGTATTTCTTCCAACACAGTCGCGGGAAAAGTCGGAATAACCACACCGGAACATTGAAAACAATTTTTTTTATTACGCCCAACACTCGTCGAATGACGTTTTTTTAAATTTTTTTGTTTTTTATTATCTATTTCTTCTGGCAAATTAAACGTGGAATTGAAAAAAATTGGCGGAAATATGACGAGAATTGGGATGTTTCGAAGCAGCGAGGGAGTGACGAAAAAATGAATGAAGGTTTTGAAAGTTTGTTGAAAGGATCGACGTTGACGGATTTGCGTAAATCGAGGGATAGACATGTTGTGCCTTGTCGTTTGTTCGTGGTTGACGGTTTTACGACGTTTCGTTGGCTTCAATTGTCGTTTCGATTGATCATACCCGAGGCGAAGTTCGTCTGTCTTATATTTGGAAGAACGAAAGATAAAAGAATTAGCAAATCTTACGGCGATTAAAATTTGAAGAATTTATGAACTGAATCGGTGGGACTCAATTCATGTTGAAATGGGTTTTTTTGTGAGAGAAAAAATATCAGGAAATGTTAGGTTGAAGAAAATGAATTGAAAAAATTGATAGATAGAATTTGAAAAATCAATTCTATTAGAAAACCAAAGAAATAAAAAAAATAGTAAAAATTTCATTCCCAAGAAAATATCTAATAAATTTAAAGATTAAATAGATTGATCTCTATTCAAATTAGCAATTCAAAATTCTATCAAAAAAAAAAAGCAATAGAAACATCAGTAAATATAACATCCAAGAAAATAAATCAAAGATCTATAGATTAAAAAGATTAATCTCAATAAAAATTAGAAAACAAAAAAATATTATTAGAAAAAAACGAAATAAAAACAATAATATATTTCGCGTCCAAGAAAATAAAGAAAAAATTCATAAATTAAATCGTTTCGTCTCAATTCAAATTAGCAAAAAAAAAATCCATCAGAAAAAAAAATAAAAATATGACCACATTTCACGTTGAAGAAAATTAAAAAAAAAAAAAATAATAGATCGAATCGTTACAAAATTTGGCATAAATCGATAAAGATGTAATCGCGTCGTTAGGAAATTCCCTCTGGAAATCTGAGAATCTCGCAACACTCGCTATTGGATTTCGGCAGGGTGTTGGCTGCGCTGGTGTACACGCGCGCGTCTATATATCCAATTAGTCGATGAGGACAAAGCCGATATCCGTGTACAATTATCACCGGTGGAGGTGAGCCGAGCCAGGTTCAACCGGTGAGTTAGCATGCAACTCGGCGTGAATTCCCGAATATGTATATGTGTTGCCTTTGCAATCGTCCTCGGTCGTCTATTCGCCCCTTCGTTCGTTTGTCGGATTTAACCCGACTTCCTCGGCTGCACTGCTGTGTCAGTCCCGAAACGACATTAGAATCACGGTGTGCGCTATATAGCGCGTATACGCTTCGATAGACTCCAAGCCGGAACAACAGACAGCTCTACCTCCTGCGATGGTTTCCTTCCCGTCTTTGCCCTTCTTCTTCCTCTCTCTCCGTCTCTCTCCGTCTCTCTCCACGTCTATCCGTTGTCGATAATTGGCGTGCGACCTGATTTCCGTCATGTTTTCAATCTCGAGCGAGATCTTGTCTCACGTCCGTCACCCGCAGAGACTTAAAATCTACTTTTGACGGGAGACAGACAAGACGTCGGCTAAGATCTTACCGCACGGACGGTCGGGTGAAAAGTTAGCCTAGAATGGGTGCATGATGGATTTACGAGTCTAGATCATGTCGCACATGTTTAGCTTTACGAATAGATGAACTGTTGATAAATTGACACTTAGAAATGTTGATTAACTATTTTTTATAATAATTTAAGTCAAATTCGACGATATTGGTTGACTGATGTTTTGTCAGTGACTGTACAACTGTTTCAACTGTTTCAGGCGATACACCTTAATTAATTATTTATTATTAATTATTATAATAAATTAATAATAATAATAATATAATTATTATTATAATATTATAATAAATTAATAATAATAATAATAATATAATAATTATTATAATATTATAATAAATTAATTATAATAATAATATGATTATTATTATAATATTATTATAATTATATAATAATCATTAATTATTATTAATATTATTATTATTATTATTATTATTATTATTATTAATTATTTTTAATTATTTTTAATTATTTATTATTTTATTATTTAATTTATTTATTTCTCGACGATTACTCAGTCGATTCATTTGAAACAAAGCATAAATCAATCTGTCGATTCTAAATCTTGATGATATAATTTTTTCAGAATTTACGACGATTTAATTCCATTCGTTTAGCAACAATTAACGTCTGCAGAAGCTGTTTTCCCATAAGCGACCGTGTTAAATTCATAAATTTATAACTACTGAATTATGTAGTAGAAAATTCTAAAATACCTTTGTTTCGGAAGACTCAAAAGACAAGAAAACATACAACATTATTCAATCTACGTGGCCGTAGAATTTTCCCGAAAATTCTTCACGTCAGTGAAAAAAAATCAAAGTTGACAGTTAGCCAACATCCTGACGATGAAATTCAAACTGCAACTCGATAATTGACAAATCACTCGGTAGGCGGAAGTTCCCGGTCGTTTCGGTTCGACTCTTTTCTCTGATGGCGTATCCCATTTCTTCGTTCTTTTTCCACTCACTCGCTTTGTTTCATTTTTTTTCGTGCCGATTTCTTTTATTTATTTCCTTCTTTTTTTTTGGAACTCTGTCGTGTATTTTCCGCGACCTCTCGACGGCGGCAACCCGCGGTAATTGGATCGATAACGAGAGAGTCGGATATACGCGGTTGGGCTTTCAAAGCGGAATCGATGCGTATCACCGTCGATTCACTGATTACCTTAATTAATTGCATGACTTGTTGTGTCAAGCATCCCAGTCGACGACAGACTTATCGATCGTTGCGCATCAGCAAGAACCAATTATTACGTTACACGACGTTTACGCGTGACTGTTGCCGCAATACAGACGCATCGTTAAACCGTCGTTCGCATCAAAACCTTCGACGTTTCGATTCTACGTTTTCAACAAAAATACCGGCGAAATTATTTCGTTATCAATAATTTTTTTCTTCTTTAATCAACCGAGCATCGAACCCACGTTTAATCAATTTTTCGCGCCATCGTCGATTAAACTCCGACATCTGAAACGAATGTACATCGACAATTTCAACGAAAGTCATGAATTAATTGAGCGATATGTGCGTTTAAATGAATTAAACGCAGCGACATCTGCGTCAATTAGTCGACGATTGAAACCGCTTAAATGGCTATAATTTCGACGAACCGACGCGTGTAAATAATTCAATCGACGATCAATTCATTGACATTGACACGTATACTACGATGTTCGATATATGCGACAGACGTGAAACGCTTGTCGTCGGATGTGGAAATTCATCCGTGGCCGATGGAAATGACATTCGATAATTTGTAAATTATTCATCTCGCGAGATAATTCAATCAACGCCTTTTACATCTTGACAAATTCATTTGATTATTTTGCTTAGTAAACAATAGTTAAATTCGTCTACAATATTAAAAAAAAATAATAATAATAATAACAATGGCAATAATGATTATAATCTATGAAATTTCTAGAATTTCTAGATCTATGAATTTCTTTTTAAATTACATACTGATAATTTATTATTAAATAAAATAAATAATAATAGTAAGTATTATTGTAAATATTTATTATTATTATTATTATTATTTTCATCCAAAAATCAATTTATAGTATATAATTTCCATCGGGTATATAATAATAATAATAATAATAATAATAATAATAATAATAATAATAATAATAATAATAGTAATGATAATCTATCGAATTCTGGAAATTACATAGTACGGATTAATTATTCAATGATTATTATTATTATTTTGATTTAATAACAAATTGTTAGTATATAATTTCCAGTAATTCGATATTTCATTATTATTATTATTATCATTTTTAATATTATTTTTGTCAATTTTATTGTTCTTGCAGCCAGGCACAATATCTGAGCTGAGAGAATAATAATAATAATAATAATAACAATCTATATAATAACAATAATAATAACAATCTATATCATAACAATAATAATAGTACCTAATCTATGTAACTGCTGCAAATTGCATACCGAAATCTTGATCTTCGTCACGACGACAAATAAAATTGTTCAATTCAAGCACAAATTAATTAAACGCATTCGCAAAATTAATTGGAATCGCAGTGTCTAACTAAATCGAGAATACTTGACCCCCTTGAATCTCACGAGACGAAATTCAACGTCTCCTCCAACCCCGAGACGCAGCGATAAGATTCACGAGACTGTCTCGCGGGCGGATCATCCTTACGACTCCCGCAGGAAATTTCGCTCGGAGTAATTCTCCGAGTCACGGTTCCGACGTGAATTCACGTACGTTTACCCGAACTACTGAATAATTCGGCAACGTTGAACACGCAGAACCAAAGTCCGGACGTTTACGCGAGGTTTGCAATTCGCGAACGTACGAATTTCGGCATTATAATCGGTTTGCGCGCATTCTCGGTGCGCATAGTCGGTAGGACCCGGAGAACCCGGTGTCGGTCGGTATCCTCGCGCTTTATCACCAGTCAAGCTCCGGGCTACAGAGTAACCCAAGTATATAATCATAGCCGTGTATCGAGAGCGCAGCAGGTGCCTACGGGCTCGATGCATCCTCCGCATCGATGCTCATCGAATTAACGTCCTCCTGCGGCGATTAATGGACCTTCTCTCCTGGGTTCTCTGACCCTTGCAGCCTCTGCAACCTGTCGAATCCAGTCGAGAAGGATCCTCTGGCACTGACACGATCCCCCCTCTCGCTGTCGCCCCTTTCATTCTCACGGCCCGTGGCTTTGCTCGGCTTTCGCGGACACTGTGTTATTAACGCAGCGGCAACACTAATAATAAACTCACTCGATCAAAATGCATTGTCGGATATCTAATCTTGAAAAAAAAAAATTGTTGGGACGGGGGAATTGAGTTATTAAAATATTCGCTGGATGAAGAAGTATAACACGGATAATTGGACGATTGTAATTTGATGAGTAACAATAATAGTGAATTCGATAATCGGATTGTTTGATAGTAAATTGAAATGGTAGTTATTGAAATAATAATAATAATAATAATATTAGTAATGAAATAATGATAATAATAATAATCATAATAATAATGAAATAATAATAATAATAATAATAATAATAATAATAATAATAATAATAATAATAACAATAATAATAGAAATAATAATAATAATAATAATAATAACAATAATAATAGAAATAATAATAATAATAATAATAATAATAATAATAATACTTCCATGACTAATAATAATCAATTCAATAATTTATCAAGAAATTAGATAATTATTCAAATTAGAATTCCGTTTTTTTTCTCGAAATTATTCGAATTTTAGGGACTCATTGCCTCTGGCTTGAAATAACTAAAAACAAAATAATTGAATAACAATAATAATCAATTGAATATTTCGATAATCCAATAGTCAACTAAAACGCTAATTATTGAAATTAGTAAAAGAACAACGGAATCGAGTAACCAATATTTTCGCCAGATAAAAAAGTATAATACGAATAACTGCAACGAAATGATAATTTCGTGACAAATAACAACAATCGATCCAACAATTCCATAATAACTTAAAAATGCAATTATTAAAATAAAATTTTCATTCTTTTTCCGTCGAAATCATTCTAATTCGATGGACCGGCGAGAAGCGAAGTAGTAAAAGTCGGCGTATGTCAGACACGAAAATCGACCTATCGGTGACCCCTTTTTTTTTCGAATCGTGTCCCCGTCGGGCACTTTTGTCTCGCCAAAAGGACTGTGAGAGGATTGCACAGTCCGAAGCTTTGTCCGACCGGACGACGGGTTGCGCTGTTCATTTGCTTGTGACAAGAACGGATTAAAGGGGATTCGGACCGGTTCGGAGTGGCGTGCACGACACACTGGTACGCGACAGAACCGTATACACGGTGGATAAATAAATACGAACCCCCCTGCAAAAAAAAAACTTGTTTTTCCTCCGAATACATTTACGAAATTCATTTATTAAAAAAAAAAAAAAAACTATGTTCAAAGCCATGGAAAAATTGTTCTCCGCAATTTTCATCTAGCATAGATGAATTTACTTCGTTTCCACCCTCTATACTTTTTCCGGTGAAACAGAGAAACCCGCCCATCTCCCTCTTTGCTTTCCCCAAGCCTCGGCCCCCCTCCCCCTCCGCTTCCCCAACCCCTGGCACATGGCTATGCTCTTGTTTCACTCGCGTCACGTTTGTTTGTTCCCGGCAAACCGCATTTCTCCACACGTACTGATGTACAAGCTTGTGAAAGATCTGAGCACGGTGCGGGGGGAAAAAAAAAAAAAATAAAGATAAAGCTCGAGCGAGTACGTTTGGGTGAGAAGGGAACATATTTATATATGTACCAAAGTGTATGTACGTACGTAATACGTACACGTATCGAAGCTACGAAACGCCAGGGAAATGAAGGGAAAAAAGAACCCGAAAGAAACCGAAAGATAGAACGAAATAAAAACAAAAATAAAAAAAAACCTGCAAAAGAAAAAGAGCGTACAAATGGAGAACGCGATACACAGAGCTTTTATTCAGGGATGGCCGCCACGAGCGTTTCCGTGTTACTACCCCAACCCTTTTTCTCCACCCACTCGTCTCCCACCCTCGATGCACGCATTTGTTTTTTCATCCCTCTTTTCCTCGGTTTCTCTAAGTTGTTTTTTTTTGTTCTTTCTTCTTTTTTTTTCTTTTTTTATTCGGTCGGTTCCCTTGAAATGGAAGAGCAGAAGTACCGCAGGCTCGTTCGCGTGTGCTCAGAGCTTTCACGTTCTCCCTTCTCGTTCAACACCGGAATTATACTACTAATACCACTGTTCACTCGGGATGTGTATTGTGACGATGGATTTGGCGAACATCCGATGCTTCTACGTCGGTTGCAATTTTCTGTTTTAGTTCCAGCGTCCATTTACAGTCACCGTCATCGTTCGAATCCAAACCCAATGGAATCAGTTTTTTGTTTTTGTTTTTTTTTCTCCGTCGTTTTGTTACTCAAATTCACTCCACAATTGATGTTGCGTTGAGCTTGGATGGAAATGAAATATTCAACGAGGGAATAATTTTATCCGAGTTTCATATTTTACTGGGGAAAAATTGTGTTTGCGAGAAGGAATTTTTTCGAATTTCGTTGAAGGTAACTCGAGGACGAATGATGATATTTTTTTTTTCGAGTTTATTTCTATTTTTTTCATTGTTATTGGAATATCGATGAGTCGCTGAAAATATTGTTAATACGGAACCAACGAATTTTCTCGAATTTCATTGTAGATAGCTCGGGGATGAATGATAGAAATTTTTTGTGAAACTTATTTCAAATTTTCCCTCAATGGCCAACGACTACAAATTTTTTTCTCCTCATAATTTCTTTTTTATCTCGAGGACGAATGATTAAAAAAAATTCAAGTTCGTTCCAATTTTTTTTTCTTCATTATTGAAGAATCAGCGCGGTCCTGAAAAATTGTCAGTACTTCACCAACAAATTTCCTCAAATCTCGTCCACCGTAGCTCCAAAACGAATCATACAATTTGAAGAAAAAAAAGTTTATTTCAATTTTTTTCCTCGATAAAAATTCCATTATGATTTTTTTCCCCAGATCCATTTTCCATTGTAAAAGGGAGGGGGGGGGGGGGGGGGTAGTGTGTGCGGAGGGTAGTCCGAACGAACTGACCTGGTTGGTACTACACTACGATTTCGATTCAATCACGCGCCTCCACCGTTTATAATCCGATTTCCGTTTACATCCCTGGACCCGCCCTGGCTACTCGTTCGAACTGAGCCCCTGCTCTCCCTCCCTCCCTCCCTCCCACACCCAAGCTATCCGAACGAACCTCCATCCACCCGTAGAACACAGAGAGAACTCGTACAGAGTCTCCAGCACGTACTTCCAGTCGATCAATGCCGTCAATTAGAGAGCACGCCCGGTTCTGCCCAACCAAACCGTGAAAATTCCACTTTCCCATCTTCAACGTTTTCTCTCCCTTTTATTTGCATTTTCACCGTTACCCTCCACTCTCTCACCTGCCAACGAAAATTAGTATTTGGCTGGATTTTCATTCGCTACGTTTCTCTGATCAATTTCCCGAGCTTCTCGCGAAAGCCTTCGCACTCGTTGCGCGTAGAAACTTTTCAAACTCAAATCCCCCCCTTTGGCCCCGGCTCATTTACTCACGTACACGCGAACCAACAGAATCCACTCTCGGGCGCTATTTTTATTTAGCTACCGACCGTGTTTGCCCGCGCGCGCTGATAGTTCCTCATTAACCGTGTAGCCAGGGCAACGCCGGACTCAGAACCTTCGGAGCGAGATGAAATCGTAGCGTCAGGTGAAATAACAGCGTTTTAAAACTCGTGGGGGGTTTTTTTTTTTTTATATTACGTTGCTGTGCGAAACGTTGCGAGGAAAGCCATTGGGGAGCGATGATTTTGCGGGTGAAGTGTTGATACAATCGTTCGACCATTGGCTCGTGCGTGAATTGAGTTTGCGAGTTTGATATTCGATGGAAAAGTTTGTGAAGATTTATTCTCGGTGGTATGACGAGGAAAAAAGAAATCAAGAAAACGATTAATGAAATCAAACGAGTTGCTGTTGAATTCGGTTAAATTAGTCGCTGATTACGAGACGAAACTTGAGCTTTAAGTGTAAACTACAAGAATGGGAACTTAAGGTCTTACTGGATGAATCGTCGGTCAGAAATGTAGTTTGAAGTGGGTTAATCGTGGATTTACGAGTCTAGATCATGTCACACATGTTTAGCGTTACAAATAGCTGAACTGATGATAAATCGACACTTAGAAATTCGTTTTGCAACCATGAACGTCTGTAAAAGATGTTTTCCCATAAATTCGTTAAATTCATAAATTTATAACTACTAAATTATGTAGTAAAACATTCTAAAACAATTAATGTGTTATCATTCCCCGAATTTCCAGAATTTCGGCGATCAATATCCATCCAATCCACCTTAATCGAATATTTTTTACGGAAAACGCATGCACCGGATTTGGGAAGGACATGCAACGACAAATTAGCATATTTTACAAAGACAATTTTTCTCCTCCCCACAGCACTACGCCGAATGACTGCCGAATGGCCAACCATTGCAAAATGTTTTTTATTCCTCTTTTGTAATAATTTTTTTTCCCCGGATGTCGAATGGGGATGGTGGGGAATGAAAAAGGCTCGTCGTTCCCGTGGGAAAAGCCGCGTTATTCCCGATGGTGACGGTGGTGGTGGGATTCGCGCACCGGCTCTCCATACATTTTCACACCCAGTTCGCGGATTCGATGTAAAATATCCTCCCGGATTATTCGTGCGAATCACGTACTCCTTTCTGCTCGTTCCGTTCTCGCAACATACAGTATGCAACGCGGGAGATGTTGAGGCGAAAAAATGGGTAGGGAAGGAAGCATAAAAAAAAAAACTGAAAAAAAAGAAAAAAAATTGTAAAAAAAAAAGAAAGAAAGAGAAACGCATAATAAATGTAAAAAAAACCCCCGGGGAAAAAGAGAAAGGAGAAACGTAAAGCTGGCAGAGGTGTGACGTTAGTGTCTGTGGCAATTCTTTTTTATTACTCTGTCGGCGTTATGCCGGATGAAAATATGAGAAAGCGGAGGAAAAGCCGCTTCATCGTGTTTTCTCGCTGCGTGTACACGGAAAATCGAACATTTCACGGCCTCTCGCCCTCTTCAGTCACGACGCGTGTGTGCCTATCACGTTTCGCAGCGATCCGAGCGACGAGAGATCGGAAGGGAGGAAGGGAAAGAGGAAAGGGTCGATAGATAGGGCAACAAACAATGAATTAAAAGCGCATAAACATCGTTCGAACTCAAACATCGAAACAAAATTTATTCATCCGGCCAGACGAACATTCGTGCTCTCCATCGTCATCGAGCTCTCTCCCTTTCTCTCGGGCTCCGCGCTTCGTGGAGCTTATTTTTAATTAACGACGGGGGCGGTGGGGGGGATCGCGACGGGGTAGGCAGGTAACGTCACGGTTAATCGGCAGACTCGGGGCCAATTAATACGCCCCGAATCAACGGTCGATGCATTCGCCGAATACGAAAATCTGCATGTTCTTTCAATTCTGTAACTTTAACGAAATAATATTCTCGTATGCGTCACATTTCATACGTATTTAATTATTTTACAATGGTTTTTATTGCAACGTTGATAGGAAAATGATAATAATAATCGTAATAATAATATTTAGATAGAAGTAACCTAAAAAACACAGAAGCAACCTAAAAACCTATATTATTATTATTCATCTCGTTATTATGGTTATTATTATTCTTATTATTATTATTTTTATTATTTTTATTATTATTATTATTACTATTATTATTATTATTATTATTATTATTATCATTATTATTTTGATTATTATCATTCTTATTATCATTATTATTATTATTATTATTATTATTATTATTATTATCATTCCTCTTATTATTATTATTATTATTATTATTATTATTATTATTATTTCGTCCGACAATGGAGCATTTAATTGGTCCAGGAAACTCTCGGTAATAACAACTCGCATCAATTAATTTTTTTTTCCTACAATAATATCTTTCTTTTGTTTTCGTCGCGGCCAATGAAACGATAATTTTATTTTTCGTTATCGTAAATTCTCTCTCAACGGGCGGTGAATTCATGACGCTCGGCCACACGGTCTCTCACTTTATCTTTATGATATTTTTTTAATTTTTCGTCGTTACTCGTTTTTTTCATATTTTTTTTCTTCTTTTCTTTTCAATTCCGTTCCAAGTGGCTCTCTCCCGTTTTACTTCATTCGAGCCCCCGGGCAGCAGTTTTGCCGAGCTTCAATGTCCCAATCCTCGGTCGTTACTCATGCATTTATTCCTTCTAATTACGTCGAGGCTCCGGCGGTTGTTTTAACGTTCTCCACCTCGTCATCGCAGTCAAGTTTAAGTCCGCGCGCGCGCGCGCCCGCGCACGGAAAGGCTCTCCCATACCTTCTGGCACGCTAAGTGGCCGATTCCGAATTCTCGCTTCCATCGTCGCGTTTCTCCTCCTTCCTTCATTCCGTTCCTCCCCCCCTTCCCCACCCCCGTCTCGCTGAATTTTAATTCGACATTCTTTCCCTCCACCCTTCGCCGTCCACCCTCGTTCCACCCTCATTCCCCCCTCGTCGGTGGATTTCGCCGCACCTATCCACCTTCCCGAACTATTTTAATCTATAAACGTAAAACGTGACAATGTAAAACCCATCGTGACGATAAAAATAAAATTGCTTCGGCTCGGTGTGTCTGAGACACCCTCGAATGCGGGGGGGGGAAAACTTTTTTTTTTTCCACATCTCTGCTCTCTCGTCGATGTGTGAAGTAAGAACGATTTTACCAGCGGCACGACAGGACGACGAGGGGGGGGGGATGCTTGGCGTGGGAAATGATGCCGAGGAAGGGGTGGGGGGTGGGGGAAGAGTGCAGATAAGAGCTTTGACGTTTGTCCTCGTCTTCGTCGCAGCCTCGCCACGCGCGCGAGCTTCTTCTCGTACGATCCCCGAGAAAAATGGGCTTCTCGTCTCACTTTTATCCCTCGACTACGTCGGTCTGCTACCACCCCCCCTCCTCGCCCGCCACTACTATCGTCTTCCTCGCACTCGATGCTTCGCCGTGACGCTTCTGCTGAATGCGAAATAATTCAAGCGTGCACGAGAATCGGCATCGCGAACTTTCCAGCTGCACTTTTGTACAGCGTATTCCTATACGACGGACGAGCAACGGAATAAAGAAAGCAAAAGCGGAAGGAAAGACGGCTGGGGGGGGGGGGGGGAGGAAAAAAAGGGAAATGTTTCGCAGCTTCGTACATCGAAGCTATTCAAGGAAATTCGCGCGAATCAATTCAACAAACATTTGATTTTGTAGGAGAGAAAGAAGGAGAGAGAGAGAGAGAGAGAGGAAAATCTTTTCTCGACGAAGCTACTGAAATTTCTAACTTTCGAGTTCTACGGACTTTCTTTGCTGTGAAATTTTATGAGAGTTCGCAAATGAAGCGAAACTTTGTGAAGCAAGGAAAAACTAATTGTTCGACAAGGAGGTTTCGAAGATTTAACGGTGATATTAAAAAAAATTGTTATTTCAATAATTTATAACAGAACTGAAGGATTTTTTTTTTTTTTTTTTTCATCGCGTCACAATTAAGGCGAATGAAAGAAAAGTTTTTTTTAGATTGTTATTGCGAGTGATAAAAAGTCGAGGGTTGACATCTCGTCGAGTCGTTGAACCGTGATATTTTTCGTCACTCGAGGGATTTGCAAATTTTTATCTATTTTATCGCGCCGTATCAATATTATTGGAGAAAATTTGATAAGCCAAGTTTTTCGCCCGCCGGAGCCACGTGCTGGATATTCTCCGGGGGATTGAACATACAGACTGCAAATAATTTTGATCGAATTTGGTGAAAACCGTTGATTTTCACGTCGTTGGAATTTTTTTTTTTGTACTCGTTCTTCTTTCGCCATTCTTCTTTACATTTTCGTTCGCGCGACGAGCAGAATTCTCGGTTGGAGACCGTCGACGGTGTCCTGAAATCGAAGAACTCGCGGTCGGCCGCGCAGTCCAAGGGAGAAGAATTCCCGGTTTGTCGGCGAATCCTAATTCGATTGAGTTTTCTTTTTTTTTCCCTTTCCTTCTTTTTTATTTTCTTCGTTCTTTCATTCTTGTCTCACGATTCTGTCTAACGTTTCGAGATCTGTCCCTCTTTTTTTTTTTTGTTTCTACCTTTTTTTTATCCGTTCTCCGTCTTTCTAGACTGGTTCGCGCCAGTTCTCGAGACCTCGGAGAGATATCTTCGTCGGTGCGGATAAGGAAGACGATTATCGTTACCCGGATCGCAAGCACGGCTTCGTTACGTGAACTTTTTCCACTTCTTTACCTCACTCGAACTCAACTTTTTTTTTCCCCTCGCTGCTGCTTCTTTGTGCTCGAACATCATCCCTCGTATCGACGAGTGCCCGATCGTAGAGATAAAACCACTATGAGTCGAGTGGCGATTATCATCGTCTATCAATTTACCGGGAAAATTGTGACAAGTTTTTCACGGATATGAGAAAGAGTTTTTATTGAAAATGAAGAAAAGAGAAAATAAATACATATATATAACTCTTGACGGTCGTACTCGTGTAGAATCTAATAATGATCGCTTTGGACCCCAAGAGCGAAAAGCTTTGCTCTGAATTAGCTTTTTTGTTATTTTGGAGATATAAAAGACGCCGAGGTATTCTTCAAGGCTTCGAGATTTAAGAGAAATAACATAAATATTACTTTCGACGATCATAGACTTCTGTAGAATCTAATAATTATTGCAGGGTATGGTTTGGACCCCAAGAGCGGAAAATTTGGTTCTAAATTAGCTTTTTTGTTACTTTTAGAATGTAACAAACGCCGAAGGACTTTTTAAGACTTTAAAAATTAGGAGAAATAAGCTTAATAACCTAAATATACACCTCGATCTAATGATGGACGCAGGGGATGCTTTGGACCCCAAGAGCGAAAAGTTTTGCTCTAAATTAGCTCCTTTGGTAATTACGAAATGTAAAAAACGCCAAAGTATTCTTTAAGACTCCAAGAATCAGAAACAATGGGGTTTTTACAAAGATTATAATTATAGCATGGTAAAAAAAATTGTTAAACAAATTTTTTAAAAGTTCTATTTTTTTACCAAAATATTAATAATTTTTCTTTCGTTGTCAATATTTCTTCAAAATAATTTAGGTCTTTGCTGTCGAGATGATGTGGATTAAAATGAAAATTGTCGCTTCGATAATTATATTTATTTCGAAGTATGGAAATAAACATTTTAAAGAAAAACAAAAATCGACCAAATCATAAAACGATGAAAAGAACCTTTAATTATTTTCTCCATCATTTTATCAAGTCCCACAAAAATTCAACCGCAGAAATGTTGCATCACCCTCCGAACCCCGACAGCCCATTCAAAAATAAATACATTTTCCATCGCATTTTCCCCAAAATTATCCGTTAGTACTAAATCAATTTCGATAAAAACCGTACATCCCCCTCTTCAATTTCATAAATTACCACATCCCCCCACCCTCAATACAGCACCATGTCCTCCTGGCCCAAATTCATTTCGCCAAGGCTCCAAAAAAAAAAAAGAAAGAAAAAAAATCACATCGCATTTCACGCGGAAACATAATAATCAAACTGCATTTGGAGTGCATTCACCGTATCAGGAAATTCTGTCTACCGGTAGCACGGCTCATCGGTGTGCATTAATCGAAATTTCGTAATGGATTATCGCGTTCGAGTAGCCACGCCTCATCGACCATTTTACGTCTCTCCGATGTCGGTAAATTCAAATTATTTCCCATCGAATTCACTATCTCCACGGTTTATTCGACAATCAACATTTTCCCCCGCGACAAAACTTTCACCCCCCGGTTAAAAAAAAAAAAACAAAAAGTCTTCGCTTCATTTTCTCCACGCGCGTCCTAAATTCTCGCTTTTCCGTCTGGCCTCTCAACTTCAGACCAGGCTGTACATCAAACTCCGTTGCTGTATATATACGAACTTACACACGCACATACGTTTATATACTTATATGTTGTGTCGCGCTCTAGTTCTCGATAAATCTTTGCCAATGACGCGTGCGGAAATTCGACGAATGTCCATGACTCGCCTTGTTTTCATCTTCCGGCGATTAATCTTAACCCTTTCCGCCCGACCCGAGCAAAATTTATCGTCCAGTCACGCCTCTCTTCTCAGCCTCCCTCGTTTTAACCTTTTTTTTTTTTTTCGTTCCTTCTTTCTTTCCTTCTCTCTTTCTCGAACACCGCCAACGGGAAATTCGAGCCTCCGTGTGTATAGAAAAAAAAAAACAACGAAAAAGAACGGAAAGGAATGAGGGTAAATGATGGGTAATATCGTCGGTATTTACTCTGATTCGTTGACGTTATTGCACCCGTTTATTTCCGTCGCTTTTATCAAACAGTCGGTTTAATTAAAAAAAACCTCGGAGAAATAAGTACTAAGAACCGCGCGGACGAAAATATCATCCGTTATATAGTTAAAAAAAAACCAATTCAGTGATTTATTTCGTCCTTAACGTTGCAGCTAAGAATCCGATAAAATTCCGATATTTTTCCCATAATTTGTCCAGCACGGACATTAATCAATCCAATCGAAAAAAAAATCCAATTATTCTCTTGTTCATTCGCGATCGCGACATTTCCCTTCTAAAATAATATCCCCCCATCCTTTCCTCCCCCCATTTTCCTTTCATTATTCGAAACTCCGTTACAAATGTGAATCAGCGAATCGAAAGAATTTAAATTATTCATGAATTCATTTCCATCTGCAAACATTTCTCCTTTCCGCGAACGAAGAAAAAAAAAATAATCCATTCCCCGCCGTTAACGTCTGGAATAAAACAATTGCGATGATTTACGACTTTCGCGAGGTAAACCTTGCGCACATTGCGCCAAAAAAATATTTTCAAGTCACTAAACGATTTCGCGGATACATCTGATATTTCGGAATATTCGAGTGTTAGCAAGCGAGGCATTCACCCGCAGATTCTGGCAAACATTAATTCTCTATTAAATTGCCCGGCTGGGTAGAAGTTCGACGAAATCCGTTGAAAGTTTACAGCGCTGCGAATGACGTTGCCGACCTCTCCGAGCGCCGACGTTGTGCAAAAGCTCGGGGAGGAAAGGGGGAGGGGCGGGGGTTAGAGAGCGCGGGGGAGAGCCTGTACGTGAACGAAATCGAGGAGAGACTCTCCGGATCGTGAAGCAATTCCGATGGCAACAAAACAGCTCGACAATTCCGCAGTTTCCCACTCGGTCCGCGCACGTCGATGTCGTTAAGCGCAACCCGAGTCCCGACAGTCCGAACGACGAAACACCGTGAAATCCGGATTGAAGTGCGCGCCACGGCAAGGGGGGAGTAAAATCGGGAGGGGGAGAGAAAGAGCGAGAGAAAGAGCCAAGAAAGCATGGAAATAGAGGGAGCTAGAGAGAGAGAAAGAATCACTGCTGCTCAGACGCGACTGCTCGCCGATGATTGGCCGTAATTCAGAAATTTAATTTAAGAAGTTAGCCCTCCTTCCAACGCGTCTCACTCGCGCGAGAGAAAGACCCCGAGCGGGACGAAGCGAGGGGGAGAAGCTTCGGGCTGTGGGAGAACGCGGTGCGGAAATGAAATTCTCGAATCGCGTCCGGTTTGTCGACGTTACAGCCTCGCGGTACCTAATATCCAGTATCAGGCTTTATGGAATATACTGTATAGGTGTATATATGTGGATGCATGTACGGGGTGTCCCGAAATCACGACCGCAAACGCGCAATATGAAGTGATTTTGAGGTGGAAGAAATTGTGGGTGATTTTCCGGCTTTTCGATTTGTTGGGGAGTTGTAATGATTTTTATGATTTTGGTTCTTGGTTTTTTTAATTGGCTACATCTTTGCCAATCTACGAGAGATTTTTATGATTTTTTTTTTATTGAAACGAGAATTTATAACCGTTTGAATCTTGCCTACAATTTTTTTAGGGGTGCGGATGACGATTTTGCTGAAATTTATTATCAAACATGATTTTTTTTCGATAGTATTTTTATTTTGATTCCATTGTGATTAGGGAAATTCGTTATCAAGTGTGGGTCACATATAACATTTGTTATAATTTTTTATTTGTTTTTCTTAAAAAATGCAATTTTTTATCTTGTATTTTACTTTATTTGGTTTTTTGTCAATAACTTTTTAAATATTTAATTCTGTAAAAAAAAATGTTAATTCATTTTGGAGACAATAAATTAGCCTTCCGTATTGAGTGATTAAAATCGCAACTGTATGCGTATTTTTCTGGATAAAATGATATCGAAATAAATAAAAAATTAACTCGAAAATATCGTGTTTGATAATAAATTGCGGGAAAAGCGTTTTCCGCATAGAAAAAAAAATGGAGGCCAGGTTAGAAGCGTTAAGGATACTTTTTTACGTGAAAAAAATTATTAGG
Source organism: Sussaba pulchella (assembly GCA_963971145.1). NCBI lineage: Eukaryota > Metazoa > Arthropoda > Insecta > Hymenoptera > Ichneumonidae > Sussaba > Sussaba pulchella. The sequence goes on from OZ020178.1 coordinate 4,167,127, forward strand.
ATCATTCTTATTTTAGCGAAGATGGAGTCAATCAAAGCAAACAGCAGCCAAAATCATACAAACCGTTATAACCCTAAAGCGAAGGAAAGAGGAAAAAAATCACCCCCTAATTTTCCATATTTAAAATGACCTCAGATATCCATCGTTTTCGTTTGCGGCGGTGATCTTAGACCACCCTGTATATCCCTTCGGTTGTTCGTAACCCCTTCAAATCGGGGGCCTTTGACCTCACTAACCGGAAACTCTCGGGAAAATCCTATCGAATTCGCCATCGCCGTCCTTTCAATTCATTACGCGAAAAACGTATTTTATCCGACTTCACCCCGTCCGTTGCTCTCACGTGATGTTTATCACAATCACTCGTGCGTAAAAATTCGCATTACGCTTACGAACATTGATTATTCCAAAGGAAAATGAAATATGCAAATTACTCGTCTTTCCATCGAAACTGTATTCTGTCTTCGACTTCAAAATTATTATTTTTTTTAAATAGAATATTGGGCAAGATTACGATATCTTATCACGAACTGATTAACTTTTTTTGCAGATTTGTGGAATATCCCAAAATAAGACTGAGAACAATAATAAAAAATTGCGATACATAGTTTTCAAAATGTCGATTTTTTTTCGTATAAAATTCTTTTTTCTTTCAATTAAAACGAATTAATAGAATTTTCCTTAAGCCAGAATCTAAAAAAATAACCTAAGGAACCTAACCTAACCTAACTTAAGAACGTAGGTTAGGTTATATGACGTTTTCGTGATATTTATCAGAATCAATTTTTGTTTATTAATACTTTTTTATAATTTTTTTTCTTTATTTCAACATTTTTTTTTCAAATAATTTGATTTATTTTATTTGGATTTGTTTACATTTTCAAATAAATTTCAATTATTTCTAAATCACTCCTAATTTCACATCGTTTCTAAAGATTTTTGACATTCGTTTATCTTTTTTTAAATCTAATCGGTATATCGAAATTTGTTTATTTTGTACGTTAGATTAAACAAAATAAGAGGAGTCGTTTTATTCGAATGGTGGGCACAAGAAAATCGTTATCTCGGAAACCAAGTGGGATATTAAAATTTTCTATTTCTGTTATCAGTTTAATTTTGTGGTGTTCTCCAAGAACACATTCAAGAATTTAAGAAGAAGAAGAATTCATGAGATCGCAGCGCCGAAATATCGTCATCTCCCCGAATATATTGCAAAGAATAAATAAAACAGCTTCGTCCATTCGTCATATTGTCGTTGATTTAGTCTCTACGTGAATCATTTTGGCGTTAAAATGACATTTATCGCGACGACCTAATTTGGCAAACAGTGACGAATGTCCGTATTCGAAAGACAGATGTACACAGATGCGAATGCACGTGGCCGAGTTTCGTTCTATTCGTGACGCATTTATTCTTTTTTTTTCCATACCAAATAAAGCAACTGGAACGACCCTGATATTTCGCATGGAATACGAAAAAAAAAAAGAAAGAAAAAAAAAGGATTTCTTATATCGTCCGTGAATCCTCGTCGATCGTCGGTTCTATAGCCGTAACCGGGCAACTCTGCCTGTACGTCGCGGAATAAAAGACGAAAGCGTTTGTAAACTTTTCACGAGAACGGATGAGCGTCGCGGAAAACGTTATTCGAAGGGCTTTCCATGGTCGAGCGATTTATTATCGGCCGACGAATTGCTTCCATCCTGTGGGACAAAAGTTTTATCAATGTTTTAGTTTTACGGAACGATGGGAATTTATACAAGCATTGATGCTTACGCTCCGAGCTCGATGGAGAACGGGGGGAGGTAAAAAAACGAGAGAAAACAGAAAAGTCCATTACGAATTCGTAACTCGTCCCTGAAGACTCGAGTTTCAAGTGCAAAATGTGTTAGTCACGAGTTTGATTAAGGCCACGACAGGTGGCGACGACGCAAGGCTATTCTTATTCGTCGTAATCTATTTGAATTATCACTGAAAACGCAAACGTAAATAATTTATCGATTATTCATTCAATCGTCGATTCATTTTCATCAAAATTCGAATCTGTCTGTCTTTGACCTTATATTCCAATTCAACCGTAGATGAAAATAGAAGATTTAACCGTGAATGATTCTTCTTATCATGCTATAATTATTGTTCATATCAACAAACAATAATAATAATAATAATAATAATAATAATAATAATAATAATAATAATAATAATTATTATTATTATTATTATTATTATTATTATTTTTATTATAATTTAATATCAATAATAATAATATTATATAATTGATTAATATAATAAAATAATTATTATATAATAATAGTAATAATAATAATTTATTGGAATTTATTAGAATGATTAGAATCATTATTATTAATTTATTATTTTATTATTATTATTATTATTATTTAATATTAATAATAATAATTATTATATAATAAATTATATAAAAAAATTAATAAATATTATCATATAATAATAGTAATAATAATAATTTATTAGAATTATCAGAATTATTAGAATTATTATTATTATTATTATTATTATTATTATTATTATTATTATTATTATTATTATTATTATTATTATTATTATTATTATTATGCGTAGATTTTCCGGTAGCAGTTGTGGGGTAAAAGTTTTCCACGGGTTACAGAGAAAAGGAGTATGAGAAATTCGAAGGGAAAGGACTCGGGTGGCCAGTACACTCGAGGATTTCCCGCAGGCTTTGCTCAGCTTCCCTTTCGTTCCGTGATAACGGACCCGAGTTTTAGAAGCAGCGGAGCTTTGGAAAGGAAGCTGGACGGTGTGGAGTGAAGCGAAGAAAGACAGGCGTATACATAAGGCATATATATATACACAGGTAGATGGATGGATCTATATATACATACGCAGGTATATGGTCTTCATATCTTAATCCCACTTCTGTAGCTGTCCTTCTCTTCGAGCGCAGCAGTTCCTCACCGTTCGCGGAGTTGAGTTTTCAACGCTGGACGATAGGCCTTCGTCTCTCGTACTTCACCACTCTCTTCACTTCGCGAACAAGCGCGAGGGGGTGAGAGAGAGGGAGAGAGAGAGGATGAAAGAGGCAGAGAGACTTTCCTTGTCTCTCGTTCGTTCTCTCTTTGGTCCATCCGTCCCTTCGCAGGAATTGTACGATATTATTAGAGCTCCGGACCGGAACTTGGAGAGCAGATTTAGCTCGAGCTCACTCTCGTGGTACTTCACCGACGAATGCATTTTTCAGCGGGTCCTAGGATTTAATATAATAAACCGAATTCCGTGTGCAATTCGCGTACCGACGTCGCGCTGACTTTATTATATTATATTCTCTCTGACTCACTCGGATGCGCTTTTTTTTTTTTTTAACCCACGGAATACCGTTGATCCTGGTGGTACAGGCGATGCTACCGGTGCGGCTGCTGCTTCGGATGAGAATCGTGAGAGAAAGGACAGAGCGAAAGGTATGTCGGGATGTTGGCAATTTTTATTACGTCGGAAATATCGAGATATCGTAGTAGTATTTAATTTTGTGAATTCTCTGTATTTTTCAATTTAGAGGCAAGTTCTTGGTAGAATTCGTTCGCGAGTCTTTCTATGTAATAGGTAATCTATTTTTTTTTTAAATACAATTTTTAAGGTCGTATTATTATTATTTTATTTTTCTCTTCGGTCTTGGTACAATTTTTTTGAAAATCTTTCTGTGAAATAGCTGATCTCTCTTTTTTTTAAATACAATTTTTACGGTCGTATTATTATTATTTTATTTTTCTCTTCAGTGTTGGCACAATTTTTTCGAGAGTCTTTCAATCAAATAACAATTCTCTTATTTTCTTGGTACAATTTTTACGGTCGTATTATTATTATTTCATTTTTCTCTTCGGTCTTGATACAATTTTCCGAGAATCTTTTCATCAAGTATCTAATCTCTTATTTTTCTTAATAAAATTTTTACGATCATATTATTACTATTTTATTTTTCTCTTCGGTCTTGGTACCATTTTTTCGACCGGCTTTCTATCAAATGAAAAATTTCTTGCAATCATTTAAAACAATTTTTACGGTCGTATTATTATTATTATTATTATTTATTTCAAAATTATTATACGACACCCGAGTTTCGGCAATAGTCGGCAGCCATTAGTTCTTGTTCTTTCACGGCAATTGTCCAATTCACCAATTTCGTTATTTGAAGTACCTCGGGGCGATGAATTCGAGGGAAAGGGGACGGATGCGGGAGAGGGGAGGGGAGGAAACCTCGAATTTTGTGCGATTTATCGAGATTGGAAAAGCGGAACAGGGGTTGGTCGGTCGGATAGACCCCGGAGAGTCGGCGGTAGCGCCAAGCAACCGGTGAAATTGCCACGCGTCGTCGTTTTCCTCGTCTCCGACGTCGGTGGCTGTGTAGAAACAGGGTTGGGAGGAGAGGGGGGGAGAAAAAGACGCCGGAGAGAAAGAAAAAGTCGAGGAGAGTTTCGATTTTGACGGACAATATTTGTCGAGAAAACCGTCAACTTCTCTCCTTGATTCATTTCTCCCTCGACGGGTTTCTCCACCCCCCCTACCTCCGCCCCCACGACTGCTTGACTAAATAGAATTGAAAAAAAAAAAACGGGGGTGGCGAATCGAGTCTATGTATGACGGAGTTTGATATTAAAACTGCGAGAAAATAAGAACGTACGAACGCGCGATGGCGAACGAGAGCGAAAAAATGAGAGAAAAGTAATTTCTTGGGGACGGTTTGATCGACTCTCGAGGGTATTCTTGGGAATGAATTGTAAACTAATTGGCGAACAGTCGAACAGACTCGTTGAAATAATTGAGGGTAGGAACTGGGAACGTTGGAGAGCGCAGAGAGGAATGAAAATCCGATAGAATTGAATTAAATCGAACGAGTTTCGGAATATCACGCAAGTTGAGGAAACTCAATTGTCGCGCCTTGAGAGCGAGACAAAACTTATTTCCGGAGCAGAAGGGGGGGGGGGGCGGGAGATCGGTATTGTCGCGTTTAATTTCTAATGACTGTTAGATTATATACCCTAATGCTTAAAATATTTTATTTGATAATGATAAATAAACAAATTAATAATAATAATAATAATAATATAAAATATAATAATATTATTATGATATTATAGAACAATAATAGAAAACATTTTATATCATATTCTATAATATTATCATTATTATGTCATAGAATAATAATAGAAAATATTTTATCCATTCTATCATACATTTATATTATTTTTTTTTATTATATCAAATTTTATTCATTTGTCTTATATAGATGTATAATTAATCAATATATCACTACTATTATAATACATGATAATAATAATATGGTGTTATTACTATTATTATTATATTATAGAATAGTACAAACGAAATATATTTTTTCTAACATTTTATAAGATTCTATTTCATGAAATACTTAAAATAATTAATTTCCCACATTAATCTTGCGACGCTCGAAATCAGTCAGAGAAAATACGATTTTCTTTACGGGTGCGTGAAGATGCTCACATTACTTGTCTCTTTTCCGTTTGGAAAATACGAGATCTCCCACGGTTTCCGATTACCCATGGTAACTAACTTCACGGCGTGAGTAATGTGTCAGAATCGCACGCAAGCGTGCGATTTTGACTACATTACCCACGCTGTGAAGCTAGTCACCGTGGATAATCAAAAAACCGTGGAAGACCACGTATCTCCCAAACGGTAAAGGGACAACTAGTGCGAGCATCTTCATGCACTCGTGAAGAAAAATAGTATAAGCTACTCGTGCGGGCAGCCGGAATCACCCACTCGGGCGGCTTCGCCACCCTCGTGGGTAATGACCGGCTTTCCGCACTCGTTGCTTAATATACTATTATCGAAGAACGCAAGGCCGGATTACAAAAACAAAAAAAAAGAAACATATATAACGAATCGTCCAAAGTTTAATTCGATTAATTTCCCGCAATTTACCTCGAACTATCGAATATAATACGAAATTAATGGATCACTTTGACGCGCATCAATCATATGCGCATGCAGCGGTGATGCTGCGCGTAGCCGCCTAATTAGCCCACCGGACCGAGTCAGTAGTTTTTCGTACCCGACGCCATTAGGACGATCTCCTCCCTCTTCTATAAAATCTCATTTATCCACATCCTTGCGAATCAAAACCGTCGCAATGCTGCCGGTAACGAGAATACGCTGCATTAAGATGAACTTCGAGCTCAATCACGAGTGGGAGCTATTGGATCGCGATATTTGGGTACGTTGAACGAAACAATTTTCATACGAAAAAGGATCAACGGTCAACGATCGTCCGATCGACGATTCAAATCGATATCCGGATCATTCACCAACATCGGCATCACAAGACCGCATAAATAATCGTAAAATCCTCAATCCTATCACGACGATCAACTTTTTCGCATTATTTTCGAAACGTACGCTCGAATAGACGAAACAAAAGATATAAATAATCGAGACTGAGCGTTTGCGAACGTTCACGTTCCATTTTCCATCATCGGCCACGAATCAAATGCTCCCACGGTGGCCATAGCGTCAGCAATGAGGCTCCGCAATTGTAATAATTAGCCTCTTCGAATTCTCGAAGAAACCGTGTAAGAGAAGAAAACGAAGCCGATGGATTTTTCGAATTCGAATAATTTCTTCGTTTTCTCGATGGAACGTTTCGAATAGGCGGCCATTTTGCGCCACGGAAGTGCGGGCTACGAGGTTGCGGTGGCGGCCGATGGATGGCGCCACTCGCAATTTCGCGAGCTCGCGGCGTTGCCGCCATTATTGCTCGCCGTTGGTAACTCAGCGACGTAGCTTCGGCTCTCGCGCGACTGCTGGTCTCGACTCTTCCGGTGTATAATACCGGAAGAGAACGTTATCTCTGCTCTTACCAACGATGATAAGAGGTTTATCCTCTGTGGGTACGGCGATAACTGCACGAGCGACGCCGAGGGTTCGAACGCTTTGGAAAATTCGTGTTGCCAGACGCTGGCTCGCGCGCTTTTTCTTCGATGGGCAAACCGGAAGTCGTCACGTTGGTTTGGTTATCTCGGCTTACCGACTGTGGCAGAAGCGTGTTAAAGAAGATAGTCGCGATGAGACGTCGTATTTGCCTACCGTGATAGCGACGGAAATTTCGCTTATCAGTCGCGATAAGACGTTTGAATGCCCGTCTGACGGTCAGGCGAACGTTGCAAATTGTATTTTTTTCATTGGATCTTTAGATTTTTGTCGCTGAAAATGTAAATAGCGCTTCTAACCTACGAAGAATTTTCAACATACGAGCATTTTTTTTGTTCATGACAACTGAAGGAATTGTTCGATGCGTTATTGGTTAATTATTGTTAATTGTTCGTGGGAATATTTTGGGAGCTTATGTGGCGGAAAAATGTGAACGTGCTGTTTCTAACCAAAAATTTTTTGATATCTACAAAAATTTTTTTAGTTTTTCAATGATTATTGGAGGTATAATAATGAGGATTATTATTATTATGATTGGGGGATGATTATTTTTTCCTTGTGTGACTATTTAGTGGCCTTATTTGGATTCTGTTCAGTATTCAATAATAACAAATCGGTGGCTCGAGGAAAAGCCGATTCAGTATTATTCTCAAATTGAAATTAGTTATCAACAAAAATTCATAAATTAATTGAAATTATTATTAGATTAAAATTATTTGTTATCTGTGAAGATTTTTTTTTTTGTTCATAATTATTGGAGGAATAATAATCAGGATTATTCTCATTATTATGGGATTATTATTTATTATCTGTATGATTGTTTCATCGCCTTTTTTTAGACTATGTGAGTCTTTGATGATACCAAATAAATGGCTCGAGGAGATTTTGAGTCGGGCAAAATTTCATGAGCATGAGAACCGCAGACGACTCTTCCTATTTAATTTTTCCATAGTTTGTTGTAATTTCAGGTAATGTCGAAGCAATTTTTTCTCCCTACGCCAAAGCTGTGGGCAATAGTACTCTGTTTTTGTACGAAAAGCCGACCATCCTGGAAAAATAAAAAAATCAGGAGAAAATGCTTTTATTGTAGCAGCTTGTAGCAACGTCAATAATAAGTCTTTTCATCTCAAATCCAGAAGCGAAATTTGAAACGAAATTCGCACGATAGTCAAGATTGTTGAGGCTTTAAATGAAGCTATGCAAATAAGCGAGAGCTGCTGAGATAACTGGGTTGTGCGCTTTTACAATCATCACAAATTTGCCTGGCTTTATTACGAAGATGTTTCAATCTACGTTACAGTAGTGTTCCAATTTCTTTTAAATATCGTATCTTTTTGCAAATATACCAGTAACTCTGTTTTTTATTCGTTCGCTCAAATACAGACTAATTATCACATCAGTACCCATTAAAAACGATAGACAATCAACCTTTCCCTTTTTTTTTCAAATTAAAAAAAAAATGAACAAATTAATTTCCTCATATTTTCACATTCATTGAAATCAAAGATTTTCCTCCATTCAACGGTCAAAACTGATTTTAATCAGAAAACTAACTCAAAAAAATAAAATAACATAATCTATCAAATAATTTCAATATATTATATCATTGTTTTATAATTATACTATTTCAATACAATCTTATAGCACTTTTCAAATCATATTATTTAAAATAATAAAATAAACAAACAAATAATTTTCTTCTAAAATCATTCAAACATTTATCACGACCCAAAACATATATTTATTATTCAAATCCAAAAATACGTTCAACCCTCCCAAACAGATCGAACCAGATCTAGTTCAGCGTTATCCAGCTGGCAATAAAGATTTATTCCCCATATCCAACAAACTGTTTCAATCGGCAACAAACCAGCCGTGCCTGACCTTCGTTTATATTATTTAAACATTCGCGCCTTCCCGGTATCGTTCGAAACCCACAAAAACACGCACACAAACACACGCACACAGACGCAAGATTATTTTCGGTAGAACCGCGAGATCGTCTAAAGATAGACCGGCGCTTGCGACGATTGGTGAGAATAGCCGTTTCGGATTATTCGTCGGTTCGCGGCGTTGCTTCTTTCCGCTTCGTAAAATCCAACGAACTAGGAATTCGCGCGGCTCTCGAGGATGCTGCGCGATTCCTCTCCTCGCCCTGCGTTTCGACGCTCGAGAAGATCGAGATCGTGGAACGCGGTTTGAAAAATCCGAGGATCGACGGATATAAGATCGGGCGAATAGCCTTAATACATATATATATATATATATATATATATATATAGTCTGGAATTGGATGGTAGCCAGGACCATACGCAAGGAGCCCCTGTAAGCCGATCCTCCGCTGGCTTTACCTTACCTTCGTTTTTCCTCATTCTTTTCTTATTCCAGCCGCCCTCCTCCCCATCGTGGGATCTCCGTCTCACTCGTTTTTCTTTCTCGTCGGGCTCGGAAAAGGGGATTTTACCGAGCGTAGGATTATTGTCCATTCTCTCGAGATAATCAGTACAATTTTGAAGAACCGTTGTAACGGGGACGGTCTTTGTAACTCGTCGCACACAGACACGGACACGGGCGAAGCTTCCGGTTGAGGACGTATTCTCTTTTCCAGGTCTTGCGGATGGACTAATTTTATTTCGTGCATTATATCCGTCGCCGGGATTTTTCTTCTTTCGATCGCTTTTCATCGGCACCTTTCGAACGTTGCACAGATTCATTTTTCTCATTCTCATAGAATAATAATGATAATCATGGCAATAATAGTAAGAATAATAGAGAGAACTAATAATTGTCTTCTTATTTTTCTTTAATTCAAGTTGGACGAAAAAAAATTGTGATAATGCAATTATTTTGGTTTGTGACTGTGTTTTTTGAAGAATAATTATTATCGTCAATAATAATAATAATTATTATTATTATTATCGTCAATAATAATAATTATTATTATTATTATAATTATAATAATTATTATAATAATTATAATAATAATTATAATAATTATAATAATTATAATAATTATAATAATCATAATAATTATTATAAGAAAGAAAATTAATAATTGTCTTATTTTTCTTCAATTCAAGTCGTACGAAAAAAAATTGGTGATATGATAACATAATTACTATGGATTATGACTATGTTTTCGAATAATCGTTATTATTATTAATCGTCATTATTATTATAGAAATAATGTGAATAATAATAATAATATCTTATAACAATGATATTGACAGCTTATTCTATTGGTCTTCAAATTGCTGGTTCATAACTCAAATTTGTGTCTTGGTTATCGTATCCCTATTCCTGCACCCACTCATTACATCTCTCGAAGCCTAAAAATTCTCGAAAAAAATTCGTCAGAATATACGCTCATAACATCATTCTCAACGTTCCCTTATCTCCATCATTTTTTTCACCTCTCGATTTCCGTCCCACAGATCACCCCCTCCCCGTCCCCATACGCTCTCAAAACGTTTTACGATCCTCTTACTCTTCGGCAATTCAGCAGTTACGTTGGACACATTTTTCCCGGGCGATCGATGCCGTCATAGGTTCGCCCGCTCGAATGCTCTTCGGCTTTCAAATCTTTTCCTCGTTTTTTGTCCCGGGCGAACCCGTATCCCCGCAGATTTCGTCGAAAACCAATGGTTTTTCGGGTATAAACCGAAGATCGCCCAACGGCTTGAGCCGTATATCGTCTTATCTATACATAATACGGCCGCACGAGAGAGAGAGAGAGAGAGGGAGAGCTTTGGGAGCTGGGATTGCAGGCTCCTCGTAAATTGTTACGCTCGAGCTGGCGGCAACGTGTGGGCCTGCAGGGAGCAGTCTGAGGATTCATAAGGAAAAATATACAGAGATACGCGTAGAAAACTTCCGCTTCTCCACTTCTTTGCGCGTTGCTGTTGCTCTGCCACTGATGCCGGTGGTGGCGGCGTCGGTGCCGATGGCGCTCGAGTTTGCCGGAAAGCTTCAGCAGCAGAAGCTTCACGACTTTGTATACACACCGCAAAACCCACACGGACCAATCGCTCGCCGCCTCGGTCTGACAGACCGTTTGTGTGTATATATGCTGACGTTACGGTGTGGACCGTGCGAGTCGCGTCACTCATTAACGACGTAACCAGCAGTTCGTACGAGCGTGTAACCTTTCCGGTGCGTTAAACTTTCGAGTTTGCAACGTACCGCGCAATTTTACAACTTTACCGACCGCCCCTCCGCCCCCTTTAACCCCCTTTCGGGACTGGAATATATCATTTTCTGGGGAAGAAAAAAAGTTTGGAAAAAAGAGGAAAAAATTGTATCCCTCGCAGTTGACCCTTCGTCGTTATTATTCTGGTTTTTATTTTTATTTTTTTTTTATGTGGAGTTTTCTGTGAGGCGGAAAACTCGTGGGAAAACATGTAAATTAATGAGACGCGTAGGGGGAGAACGTTTTGGTTCTATCGCTGTATTTGTAAGAGTTTTTTTGATTTTATTCGTCGCGACTTCGTCGCTGGGGTGAAATCGCGTTTTATTTTTTTTTTTCTTCTTTTTTTTCTTTTTTTTTTTGATTGGGTGGGGATGGTGGGGTGGAGAATTTTGCGAATATGTTGGATGTGAGGTTAGAAGAGTTGGAAGGAGAGAGTGCTGGAAGAACTATCGTACTTTCTCATTGCTTTCGCATTGTACGGCCATTTTGCTGTACAATACGCGAGTAGGAATTCAATTACCGGAATTTGCAAATGGAAATTCACGGAAGAGCGAGGAAAGCACTTTGCGAGCGCACTATTCTCAATGCAGGGAATAATATATGAATATATGAATGAGCCTGTTCGGGCCGAATCGATCTCAAAGTCTTACTGGATGCATCAACGGGGAAAAAGTTAGTCCAAAGTGGGTTAATCGTGGATTTAAGAGTCTAGATCATGTCGTACATGTTTAGCCCAACAAATAGCTGAACTAATAATTAATTAACACTTAGAAATGTTTATTTACCACTCTTGATAATAATTGAAGTAGAATTCGACGATATTAGCGTGACTGACGTTTTGTCAGTGACTGTACAACTGTTCCAACTGTTTCAGACGATACTCCTCATTACTTTAATTAATTTCTCGACAATTAATCAGTCGATTCATTTGAAACTAAGCACGATAAATCTGTTGATCCTAAATCTTAATGATATAATTTTTTTCAGAATTTACCGAGATTTAGTTGCATTCGTTTTGCAACTATTAACATCTGCATAGAAATAAGCCACAGGAAACCGCGTCTAATTTATTACGTTAAACTTAAACCTCATTCTCAAATTCGTCACATTTAATCAAGAATCGAATTTAATCAAGAATCCTTCCTTCTTGTTTCATAAATAATTATATTTTTCTCTCACATAGTTGCATCACCGATCGATTGTAAATTAAAGAAATCAAGAACAATTCAAATAATAGTTACGATTGTGCTATCCTAAGAGGCTCGCGTTTCGAGTTCTCGATATCGGTTTCCATTCTGATGCAAGCGATAAGAGTTCAGACATTGAGATGATATCAAAGATGTCGTGCAATATCGTTTAGGAGGTTTATCGTTCAAAAACACAAGTTTCTCTCGAACGTGAGACCCGGCGACGATGATAGAGAAACCGAGAAAGACAAAGAGAGAGATAGAGATACAGAGAGAGAGAGAGAGAGAGGGTGGGAGAGGAAGGGAGAGGAGAGACTCGAAGTATCGTACTCGATGTCTCCATGGTAACGCCTCGCTCGGATCTCACCCTATCTCCCGTCCGCTGTACCATAGGCCCCCCTGTCCTTCCACCAACATATCTAAATATACATATATACATATAAGCGCATGTATATATGGGCCATTTCGTCCCGAATTACCAGATTGAAACCCTTCTATCCCTCGGTGTGGTTGATGATTTTTTTTTCTATTGTGCCATTTTTCTTGGAGGAAATTTTATTTCTAGATACTTTGTCGAGATTGAGGAAATTTGTTTATAAAATTAGAGTGGGATTTATTTTCTTACTGTTTTTATTAATTATTCATTTTGAAAATATTCGAGTATTCTAACGTATGACAATAGCTTCCTACCCAAACAAAAAGAAGAATGCAATCTATCCTGCAAAACATGTATATATCGATTATTTTCGATAGACCATAGATTTTTTCATTACATTCTATTATTTTCTATGAACAAATACAAATAAAAAATCGATTGTCTAAGATAATCGACATGTCGATTTTTTGCAGGATAGATTCCATTTGTATTCGTTAGATAGACAACCATTAATATGCATTGAAATTTCAGAATAACTCGAATTTTTTTGAAAAAAAATAAATATATAAGGAACATAAATCCCGCTCCAATTTCATGAAAAAAAACGCCTCAATTTCGATAAAATATGCGGAAAAAAATTGCATCCAATTGAAAAATGGCACAATAGCAGTTACCTCTTGATAAAAAAAATTAGGCAAGATGAGAGAAGATCCAAAAATTCCACAAAAAACCCAATGAAGTTGTAAGATCCACAAGACACCAGAAAAAAATTATCGACCACATCGAGCGATAAAACTGTTTGAATCAAGTGATTTGGGACGAACTGCCCCATGTATATATGCGCTATATATTTATACAGATAGAATAGTGAAACGTTGTGTAGTTGGTACACACATATAGGATACTGCTGAAGGTACTCGTCGTACTCGTAAGGTCCGTGTTCTTGTCCTCTTCCTACCCCGTTCACGCCCTCGACCCCCCCCCCCCTTACAACCCCACCCTTTCACCCGTGCGCCCTCTTACCACCCTCACATCCCTCCTTTCCCCATCCCCCGTTGCTGTACTATTCGCTGTATACCGTGTGCGGCACGCGATTCCACGAGATTACGAGAATATCCACTGGCACGTAGTCCCATCGCAACCTGTCCCCTTATCCGCCCTTCTCCGACCGCCCCGGCCGCCCCCACACCTATCCCTCCTCGCTCTTCTCATCCCCCCATTGCTCCTGTGTAGACCGAACGGCCCGGGTACGCCTGTAAGGCACACTCGTAAAACGTGAACGCGAATCTCTCTATAATGCCCACGATTTCCGTATCCCGATAGCACCGCTAAGCAGATATCGCGGCGCAAAAGTATATCGAGTACGTAAGAGTCTCGAACGAAAATTGGATGAACGTAAAGACTCGGACTTCCGCGTCCAGGTTGAGAAAAAAAAAAATAATAATAATAATAGTACATCATGATGATACAAGTGCGGAAATATTTTTTTTCTGACGAGTGTGAGTTTGCAGCACGAGTCGAAGGCGAGTGTTGCAATTGAACGAGTCAAGAAAACGTTTTTCGCACGAGTATCGTACAAATTTTTATGTCACAAGGTGCGTAAATGCGGTTTCAGGCGAACGGAGTGAGCGTGAACATCGTATTTTGCGCACAGCGTGTCATACATTTTTTAATAGAAAAAAGAGTGAATCCTTCGTTTTCTGGATTGTTTTACTCGTTCTGGGTCACGATTGTTTCGACATTTGCGGAGGGAGCACGAAAGACACGATGTTTATTGGTAGTTGATAGAATTTTGTTGAATCGGGTCAATTTGTGAGTGCTAAATTCAATATAATGTCGTCAGAAAGTGGAGAAAAAATAATTGATGAGGTTGAAACAATTATTACGATGATCTGGACCATGGCTCGAGCTTATCTCGAATTTCTTTTCCTCATCTTTCGCCCAACAATGTACAAATTTGAACAATACGACATTCAGCTTCTGAAAGAAATAAAAATATTTTTTCAACAAAATAAACATCATATTTTTCGGAGTAAATCGTATCGAACGAGATGGAAAACAAAAATTAACGAGACCGAAACAATTATTACGATAAGCTGGACCATACATAGCTCGAATTCGTGTCGAGCTACTTTTCCTTACTTTCTCCCCAACAATATAAAAATTCAAGAATACTGAATTCAGCCTCAAAACAGAAGAATATTTGGTCAACAAAATTCCATAAACATCATATTTATCGGAAAAAATCTCGTCGAACGAGATAGAAAAAGAAAATAATAAACCAAATCGAAACAACTATTCCCATAAGCTGGTTATCATAAGCTCAAATTTATCTCCAGTTTCTTTTCCTCTTTCCCCCCCCCCCCCCCCACCAAAGTCGAAACTCAAAAACTACTCCATTAAACCCGAAAAAAAGACTAACATCCCTTCACAAAAATTCCATGAACGTCATATTTGTCGGAGCAAATTGTGTCGAACGAGATGGAAAAATTGTCACGAAAATATGTGGCCGAGATTCGAGAGATCAAGCGGGGGGGGGGGGGGGGGGTAAGGTCGGGATGTATCTGTTCGCTCGGTCTTATTCCCGTGCTCTTGCGCTTCGGTTCTCATATACCCCTTATAAGGTCGAGTATAAAACATTTATAGTGTCGTATCAAGTCGCACGGCCGGAGGGGGTGGGAAAGATCGTGGGTGGGGGGGGGGGGGACGGAAAGGGGTAGTTTCACAAGAACGGGGGTGGTAGAAAAGCGTCAGGAGGTAGCAGAAGCAGAAGCAGAGGCAGCAACTATGTCGTCATAGCCCTAGCGTGTTCTCGCGGGATGCTGAATGGCGTCTCGGGTAGTCCAAGCGCATGTGCGCCGCAGCTGTGACGTCCAAGTTGCCCCAAGCACCTTCTCTTTTATTCTATTTCTCCCTTCGGCTCACTCTTTCTCTTCATCTCCGGCTCCATCCCTCTCCCTCTTTCTCTCTTTCCTTCCCTCGAGAGTTTCTAAAAATAAGAGCGCCGACTCTTTTCCTTCTTTTTCCTCGCCTCACTCGCCCTCCTCTCTCACTTCTGCATCCAAGAACGCGAGCACACCCGAAGCCCGGCACTTGAAAAATCTCGGAGAAGCAGCAAATAAAATGAAAAAAAAAAGAATCAACAAAAAAAAAAAAAAATAAGGTTGGGAAAAGAAACGCGAGTGAGGCCCAGTTTCACGTTTCTGCCACGTGAAATTCATCTTCAACGAGGCTCTTCAGGGACTCGGGTTGAAAGGGAGAGAGCACACACGAGGGTGGGGGTGAAGCGAAAAGAATTATCCGAGACTTTCGTCGGATGTTTCGAGCATAACTGGCTTATTTTTGTTCTCTTTTTATCTTTCTCTTTTTAAGTTTCTGTAGAAATCTGGGAACCCTCATGGTTTCGATCAGCCCGTCCTTGTGGCTGTCACAACTCTCCTATTCTCTCGTTTATGTACCGATCAAGACGAACTTTAGTAGAAAATGGGGAAAATAGTTTATGAAAAATTTAGAAAGAAGTCTTTTTCGCTCTTGACCAACTATTGACTCTTTTTCGCTCTGGATTCGCGTGAATCTCTCGCGTCGTCCCTCTCTCGGACAAAGGGGATGATTTTCCGACTGGAGATATTATATACGAAGCTTTTTTTTCCTCACGTCCTCGAACCTGGTTAATACGGGAAGAAGAGACGCCATCGGAAGAGCGAGAGAACGCAAGTGCGTGCTTGGAATTTCCCATCGTTTCTTGTTCGGTAAACTGGGCTGTCTCGTTCTTCATCCCTCATCGAAGAACGCTAGCTGGCTATTTCGTCGAGGCGTGGGCGATCCGGGGTCTGACCCCAACGTCGATGCCTATGGAATATCGTATAACGCGTTTCCCATCAATTTTTTTTTTTGCCGTTCCCGCGTCGAGGTAAAGAAATTTGCGAGAGCAACGAGAAACGCGAGTAAAGTTTTGCAACCCTCAATCACAGGGTTGGCATATTAATATTAACGACCGAAAATTTGCATATTTCGTTTCGTACAACGTTGGGACGAATTTTTATTTAATATTCGTCGTCACATTTCGAGAAAAATTTGCATTTGGGAAAAAAAATTTAAAAATAATTAATCAATGGAATAATTGACGTTGGGGATGAAAAAACTAGGAATTATTGAAAAATGGTTGGTGATAACTATAGATACGGGTGAATTTGAGAACGTGAACCTGGGAATATATACGAAGAGCGAATTTCGTATAACGCGTTTTCCATAGATTTTTTTGTGCCATTGTTGAGGAATTTCCGAGGGCGGAAAAGCGAAAAGCGCGAGAAAAGTTTGCTGCCCTCGATCACGGGGTTGGCATTAATATGAGAGACGTAAATTTACACATTTCGTTTCGGACAAGGTGGATCAAAAATTTATTTAATATTCGTTGTCACATTTTTCAAAAATTCGTAATGGAGAAAAATAATAATAACAAATTAATAAATATCTACAAAAGAATGAAAAATAATGTAAATGATAAAGCTATCGATGATGATAAAAATCAATATAAATAATAAAGCAATCAATGACGATAGAAATTAATATCAATAATAAAGCAATCAAAGACGGTACGATATAATAACAATGAACAAAAAAAACAATAGAGAATAATATAAACAACAAAGAAATGAATAATAATAGAAAACAATCTAACAATAAAACAAATCACCAAAAACAGAAAACAATACAAATAACAACAAAACCAATCAACCCCAATATCCGACAAAAACAACGATCAATTTCAAAAACTTCGTCAACATTTACACCCGCGAGTAAGTTTGAAAACGCAATTCCGCGAATGCACACGCGTAAATCGTAATGTTGGGAAGAAAGCAAGCCTCCCCCACGGTGTTCTCGACTTCGTCGTTGCCATGGTGACCCCATGGCATCGGTAGAACCGACACGAGGGACTACGGTTGTTGGGTGACGGAGCAACCCTCACGTACATCCGGCAGCACCATCGCCAAGACCATTGGGAGTCTGCAATGGCAGATGAAAGATCCCACGTAGAGACGGCGAAAAGCGATAAGCCCTCGCGAGGCTAGCTCGCAGGTGGCCCTTTTCGCAACGGGCAAGCTTCGCGTGGGCGTTGATTTACCACCCTTCGATCCCGGGGACCCCAGCGAGCCCTTTGAGACTTCGGGAAACTGTAAGGCCGTTGCAGAGGGTTGGGAAAGGGGTTGGAAGTCTCCGATTCTCGTTCGCACACGTGCCTCACCTCGATCATTATACGCGAAACCTTCGCATAATCGAGCAACCGAGTTTCACGTCGGTTATTCGTACGGAACGTAATCGTAAAATCATTAGTTTTCTCGTTATCGCGGATACGTGATATCACGAGAATTGCCCGGAGGGAAAACGAACTTACGGACTGAATTCCAACTGCTATCTATTATTTTTCGTCTGTATCTGTGGTTTGGCGGGGGGGGGGGGGGGGGACTGGATGAGGTCATTTTTTCGAAGGACGAGTTTAAGTGAGATTGTTGTAATTTGAATTGTAAACGGGGTTTCGAGACAGGGGGAAGCCGGAAATTGCCCATGCAGGAAGAAATTAATGAGATTAACTTACTCGAATGAGTCCATTTTGGGGGCAAAAGTGAATGAGTCTTTTATCTTATTCGAGTATTCAAATCTTATCGAACGCTACCTTGAGACTGAGAACTGAATGTAACCTCATTATTATTATTTTTGATAACGATTTGTCGGCTGTGATAGAGCGTTCGCAACTTTGAATCTTCGTATCTCGTAATCTCGTTTTATGGACTTACCCGGTTTTGCCTCCGAACCGGAGATATGTTCTTCCAGTCGTTTACAGTCGTTGAGGTCTTATTGGAATGAAACGTCGGGGAAAAGTTTGTCCGAAATGGGTGAATCGTGGATTTACAAGTCTGGTTCATGTCGTACATTTTTAGCCTTACGAATAGCTGAACTAATAATTAATTAACACTTAGAAATGTTTATTTGACACTTTTAATAATAATTAATAAATAATTACTTCTACAGTAATAATAAATACTTCTCATTACTTTAATTAATTTCTCGACAATTACTCAGTCGATTCATTTGAAACTGAGCATAATCAATCTGTTGATCCTAAATGTTGATGACATAATTTTTCCAGAATTTATGGCGATTTAGTTCCGTTCGTTTTGCAACCATTAACGTCTGCAGAAGCTGTTTGCCCATCAGAGATCAAAATCAGAGTTAAAATCATAAATTTATAACTACAAAATTACGTAGTAAAAAATTTAAAAATAATTCATACATTATCATTCAAACAAAAATCATTTCTCAAATTTCAAGAATTTTGGCGAATTCCTAATATCCATCCGGTAAGACCTGAATAAAAAACGCACAACAATAATAATTCCCGAATTACCAATAGCTTTTTTCCCGATTCAACGAAATAATAATAACATTCGCACCAAAATTTCTCCACCGAAAATATTACGATAACATTACAAAATCTAAAAAATTCGCCATTGTCGAAACAATCATTTGTTCCTCCGTAAATCGAATGTCGAAACAGTCGGAATCAAGAGTCGTAATATGTTATTACGATAACGCAGATACGCCTCGATAAATATATTTTTAGGATTCGCCGGTAGTCGAACATTTTTCTTATTTTTCATTCGAGCAATATCGATCGGGGTCTTTATTATTCCACGAGTTTCCCTCGAATCATGGGATCCGTGTAGCCAGGACCGTTGGCGAGGTACGGGAAGGATCCGACAACGAAGGATGATACGTCGATGTGAGCGGAGTGGGATGCGGGATAAATCGCCCCGAGATATGGGGGTACAACCGTTTTAATAATAAAAATGAAAAGAATCCTCATCGTGTGTCAGCTGGCTCATCCATTAGAGCCATGTGCTGCTGCTGCTGCTGCTGGTTCTGATCCTCGTCCTTCTTCCGCTCGTCTTCTTTAACTATTTTTCCACTTACTCGTCCGTCGTATATATCCAAACTCTTGTTATATTTGTTTGCTCCGGCGACGAGGACAGATTTTTTCGTCGTTTTTTTTTTTTTTTTTTTTTTTTTTGTTTTTTTATTCATTTCTCGAGTTCACTTTGGACCGGATAAGTCGCGGAGGCCTCGGGGCGTGCTGGATTATGGATCTCGAAATCGAGACGGGGCGAAACTCGTCGTTTTTCTCGAGTCTGATGTACTTGTAAGAATCGTGACACGGGCGAAGTCTTTGCAGTTATGATTTGATAGGCGGGTATTGTTTTTTTTTTCTTACGTGTGAATTGATGGGTCGATTTTTCAATTGATATATGAATAATGTTGTTATTGTATTGGTTGGATGTTGGAATGATATTGATGTTATATTAGATTGATATTAGAGAAATATTAGAGAAATTAGAGAATATTAAAAGTTGAAGTTGAAGAAATATTAAAGTTGGTGATAATATTTTTTTTCCGATTGCAGTTATTTATTATTATTCCATGTTTTTATGATTATTAGATTATTTACTCAATTTTTTATTATTCTATTAATCTTGGGATTGTGGTTATTTCTTCGTGCATTCTCGGAATATTATTATTATATTAGATATATATTGGAGCAATATTAAAGTTCGAGATAAAATTTTCTTCTATCGCAGTTATTTATTATAATTCAATGTTGGTATGATCATTGGATTATGCGCTCGATTTTTTATTATTCCATTAATCTTATTATTAATTTTTTATTTCATTATATTATTCTACATTATCGTTTTTATTTTTTTTAATTTCATATGAAATATATAAATCATGAAGATAAAACATTATATTCAGATAAATAATATATAAAAATATGATTATTAGATTACTTACGCAATTTGTCATTATTCCATGACAATATAATATTCATACAAAAATATAAATATTCGATTATATTTTCCATCATCCAAACATTCGCAGCATCCGTCGCACTGCAACTGCGACAGCTTCGATGTTCCGGATCGACGATCAAACAATTCTCCGAATAAAATAACAACAATAATTTATAATATCGGTGCGACAATGAATAATTTCGATCGAATGGATGGTAACAAAATAAAAAAGTCCCGAGCGCGCTTTAACCCTGCGCCTCTCTCTTTCTCTCTGTCTAGGTTATTTCTTTCTCTCTCTCTCTAGATTCTTTCTCTCTAGGTTATTTCTTTCTCTCTCTCTCTAGATTCTTTCTCTCTCTCTAGGTTATTTCTTTCTCTCTCTCTTTAGGTTATTTCTCTCTCTCTCTCGTTCTCTCTCTCTTCTCTCTAGGTTATTTCTTTCTCTCTCTCTCCCTCCCCTCCCCTCCTCTCGCTCTCGTCCCGGCGCGCGGTTCAGCATTGATATCAAAGATGGCCGCCCAGCGGCGCTGTCTGCGCGTTTGCGGATGCGCGTCGTGGGTTAGCCGGTGGCGTCGTCCCTCAGTCGCAAGAGGACCACGCACTGTGGCGGTCTTGTTTTCTTTTTTCCCACCCGAATCTTCTGCTTCTTATCAAACAATTCAACCAAATAACAAAACATCAATCGCTCCGCAAACACACCTCGAAAGATCGACGTTCTAAAAAAAAAAAAAAACGCAAAAAATCGTGCGTTAACTTTGCAACGATTCGAAAAATTAAAATACCAACCGAACGGAGTGACTAAACAACAACGAAAAAAAAAAGACAGAACATCGGAAGAGGTGACGGAATCGTGAATTCAAGGTTTTACATCGATCTCGAACTCCGCGAAGGGATTATCAAAAACGAATCGCGATTAAAGAATAAAAACAAAAACGGAGCAAGAGAGATCGAGAAAAAAGTGTATTTTTAATAATTGTGTGTCGCGCGTTTGCGCAGAAAAAAAAACACGAAAATAAGATCGAGCGATCGGTAAAAATCCGGTGAAATATATATATATATCGTTGTAACGCGATAATAACAATAATAAATCGTCGATTAACCGGTCGGGGTCGAATCCGAGGCTGGTCAACGGAATAATAATCGAGCCGAACGTGTGTTTCCCAATCTTTTCCATCGTCGATCCCGCGTCGACAACACACGCACGAGGCTAAACCACAGACGACCACCGAACATCCCCCTTCCTCCTCCCGCCCCGACAAAACCATCTCTTATCCTCCCCCCCCCCCCCCACCCATCCCGGTGTTGTTCGCGAAATTAAATACGGTGCGCGGTTTACGTTACGGTTTTGTGATCGATCGCGCGCAAGTCGCGACAAATTTTTTTTCGGGGGGTTTTTTTTTTGTATATCTATTATTTTTTTTTTTGATTTTTTTTTGTAATCAAGGTGAGAGAGAAATTGTGCGAGAAGACGATTAAAGGGTCGGGGAGGTGACGAGAGACGACGGATCCTTGGATTCGTGTTTATTTTACACAACGGTGGAGCAAAACGGCCTCAAACTGTGGGGCTCTGGGGCGTTCTTTCTTCCTCCGCAAGGGATGTACTACCCTGTAAGTCTCGAACGATATATATTTTTTTTTTAAATATTTACGTGTATGTTGCTTTGCTGAATATTGCCTGTTTATATTTTTTTTTCGGGGTTGTAGGAAGAGAGAGAGAGAGAGAGACTGTAATGTTGAAAAATATTTTTTTTTTGTTATTGTTCTTTATTTTGTTTTTAATTTGCGAGGTTTTAGGGATAGAAAAAGGGAGAGAGAGGGAGAGAAAGACTCGTGGCGTCCTCGCGACGTCGGGCGTCGGGTCGAAGACCACACGAGGCTATTTTAGCCCGGTCGAACTCCCGAGGTCTCTTTTTCTCTCTCTTCTCTATCTCCTCTTTTCCTCTTCTTCTGCCTTCAATCTGTGCCGCTCTCTTCGTCTCTTTCTGTCCTCCATCCTTTATCAACCTCGAGATGCTACGTGTCGTCATCTCGCTCTTCGGTTCGGTCAAAACGTCTCGCGCAAAACGTTCGTGGAATCGCAAATTCCAGCGCTTGACCAGGCGCGGATATATATATTTTTTTCACACACACACACGCGTGCGTACGGATAGAGAAGAAAGAGGGAGACGCGCACACGTACGAGCACAACACAGATTGGCCTCTTTATCATTCTACTCCGACTGCGAAATGCTACCGATTAGAATAGCAAATCGCGCGCGAGCAAAGAGCGCGCCCGCGTGCTCACGCGTGAATCGGAGAATAAAGAGCGATGGCGGGAAGAAACGCGGTGGGGGTTGAATCTCGAAACGAGATAACAACGTGGTTTCATCGTTTCGTTTCTTTTGGGGGGAACATTTGGCGTTGCTGAGGACTCATTGGGAATTAATTTGTTAACTCTTTGTTGATTGAATCAATTTTGGATTACTATTACAACAATTGACGTGATTAAATTGAATAATTTACAAGTGTTATCGATTTTTTGGGATACAAGATTATAATTATTTTGGACTACTTAATGCGTAACGAAAATTATCTAAAAATCATTAAATACCCTACGACTATTCTACGATAGGATACAATTAGTATTTTTCTCTTGGAGTTGAAATTTACGCGCAAAATAAATACAAAATGGCCGCAAAACGTGGTTTGGAGCACGAAATTAAGATTACAAGAATTTTTCATTGATGAATCATCGAAGATTATTTTTCTTTGGGTTTTTATTCATTTCTTATTTTTGATTGAAGGTTTTGAAAATATTTGTGGGAATTGTTTGGGGAATTTTTTCGGAGCGGAACGTGAATGCATATCGGTTGTCGTTGTATTTGGAGGTTATGTTGGTGTAGTTTGGTCGTCAGTGGCGTCGCGACGCCCGCAGCAGCAGCAGCAGCAGCAGCAGCAGTAGCAGAAGCAGCGGCAGCAGCAGAAGCAGCGGCTGGCAGGCGTCGGTGCCCGCACCGCGACGACGTCGATATTTTCAAACACGGATTCGCCATTGTCATTGCGGTGTCCCTCCCGCCCTCCCTTCCTCCCCCTCAGCGCGTCCGCGTTTGCTCCGGACCGCCTCAACTCCCCCTCCTCCCTCTTTCCGTGCATTGCGCTTCGAACCGCCGTCTATATGCCTTTGAATATATATATTTATATATATATAGCGTGTGTGTGTGTGTGTGTTTTGTACGTACATGCGTTATTGCTCTCGTCTCTTCTTTACCTCTCTCTCTCTCTCTCTCTTTCGATTTTCTCTCTCTCTCTCTCTCTCTCTCTCTCTCTCTCTCTCTCTATCTCGTTGAATGTCGAGAACGTGTACGGCGCGTACGCGTTCGACCGATTTCAATTATCTTTTTTATTCGTGGCCTCGTCGAGGGTCCTACGGGTTGCGCGACGTACAGAGATATAACCGAAGACACGACGGAATATAATATGGCCCGGGTTGGTCTCGGCTGTGCGAACGGGATTGACGGATAATTAAGGCTAAAACGGAGATGACGTAGTTTATTTATTTGTTTAGGTTATTTATATTTTATTTATATTTTATTTATATTTATTTTTTACTTATTTTTATTTAATTTCTATTTATTTTTACTTATTTTTATTTTATTTCTATTTATTTTTACTTATTTTTATTTTATTTCTATTTATTTTTATAAATTTTTAGTTGTTTTCATTTTATTTTTATATTATTTTGCATTCATTTTCCTTTATTGCTATTTATTTTATTTTATAACGAATTTCCAATTTTTTTTATCGATGCGGGACGTTTGTCAAATGAAAATGTATTTGAAATCTTGTTTTTGTTTTTCGAACGAATAACAGCGATTCATTATCGAGCGTCAATTAAAATCGTTTGCTTTTCTGCATTATTTACGAATAATTGGATCGAATTATTTTGCTTTACTTTATTTATCGTGATCCATTATTTTCCAATGGAACCAATAATTCTGTAGGAATTACGATCAATGACGTTTTGATGATAGAAGAATTTTGATTACTTTTTGATCGAACACATTCTTGCTTGCCCATTATTGCTTTGTATGGGTTCCGGTAATTGTACAATAAGCAGCAGATATTGTTGTGCCCTCACCCCCTTCTTTCTCCTCATCGCCAGCGGCGTTTTAAAACAATCTTATATATCTAAAAAGGTTACGATGTAAAGAAAAAAACTCGATAAAAAAACGTATTAGGGACTAAGAAGGATCTGTCTACAATCCAGCGTGGGTGACATTTGTACATTGAAAGAGCACGCGATGCATCCAGTCACGCAATTAACCCTATAACCGTGTACTTTTTTTTTTTAACGTACTCTTTACCCTCAACTCCTTACCGTCAGTCTACCCAAACAATATCACGGCCGTCGCCCTGGCCGAATTCCACCGATTGAGAGCGAACTACTCATCCAACGTGGTTGGAAAAAAATTACAGAACGTGCTTCGAACATTCTGGATGAAGTCCGAAAAGTTTATTCACGAGAAATAAAATTGCAACACGTTAAAAAAAAATCATAAATAGATGAAAGCGAAACAAAATCACGCTCTAGAGTTAAAACTTTGAATCGAACTTTTAATTACGTGTAATTAAGAAATAATTTAAGAACGTATGATTTATTACGGAAGATAAGAATGGGTTTGAAAATGTTTAGAATATATTAAAATCGACCACTACAGAGGACAGAGATTCGACGATCGTCAGGCCGAACACCTTGAACACGGTTGAGCGATGATTGCCAGGGATTTGGGTAGATTCGGGGGGTGGAAAAGGGGGGGGGGGGTGAACACGACGGTAGGGCGAGGGATGGGAAAAGCAAACTTTTCAAACAAGGGCTGTTACGCGAGGGGTAGTCCGTGGTTTGGGGCGGCAAGCCGTTGGAAGGAAAGGTCAGCTTTATTGTGTGCGAAATTCAATCCCTCCGGAGTCCTTTTAGGTATTTCTACCTGCGAGCAAAGGAACGTTATCCGTTGGTTCGTTCGGTTTTAGCGAGGATGCGGGACACACTGCCGGCTCATTCACGTACAATATACACATGCGGGATGCGCATCCACGCACAGAGAAAGAGAGAGAGAGAGAGAAGAAGCAGAAGACAGAAAAAGAGAGAAAGAGAGAGAGAGAGAAAAAGAGAGAGAGAGAAAGAGAGAGAGAAAGAGAGAGAGAGAGAGAGAGAGAGAGAGAGAGGGAGAGAGACTGAGAGAAAGTAATAACCTAGAGAGGGAGAGAGAGAGAGAGAAAGAAATAACCTAGAGAGAGAGAAAGAGAGAGAGAGAGAGAGAGAGAGAGAGAGAGAGAGAGAGAGAGAGAGAGAGAGAGAGAGAGGAAGAGAGAAGACAAAAACGGGGAAGGAAGAGAGAATGAGGCAGAGACTTGCAATCGCCTGGAAGATTCGGCATGTCTTTGGGTTCGCGTGTCCATGATTCCTCTAGGTCTCCTCCACCGGTATTAAAACCTTTTTTTTCTTTCTTCTCTGTCTTCTTCTGTTTCTGTCGCGCGCTCCGGTCGTCCGGAATTCCCGGTGCGCAACAGGATTTTTCGTACCTGCGAGAGGTCTATCGGCCTTGCGAGTCGTACGTCTCTGCGAAACTTCTCTCGGTCGGGCCGAACAAAATTCATGATTGTCAATTTTTGGGTTTCTCGGTTGTTGAGAGACATAAATTTAATTTGTTTTTTTTTTTTTTTTTGTATTTACGTTGGGGAGGATTCGTTGTTGGAGGGATTATTTGGTCGCGGAGAATGTGGTCGTTGTGGGGATGATTATTAGTGGGAATCGAGAGATTAATCCAGTTTTGATGGGATTGAATTATTTATTTCCCTAGAGAAACATAAATATAGGTTATTTCTATATTTATTTATCTTTAGAGGCGTTATCTATTTTCTAGTTTTCTAGTTTTTATTCATATTTTCCAAGAACGAAGAGAATATAAATATAAATATGAATATAAATATAAATATAAATATAAATATAAATATACAAATATACAAGTATACAAATATACAAATATACAAACATACAAATATACAAATATACAAATATACAAATATACAAATATACAAATATACAAATATACAAATATACAAATATACAAATATACAAATATACAAATATACAAATATACAAATATACAAATATACAAATATACAAATATACAAATATACAAATATACAAATATACAAATATACAAATATACAAATATACAAATATACAAATCCATACAAATACAGATACAAATACAAATGTAAATACAAATACAAATACAAATCACAAATATAAATATACATACAAATACAAATGCAAATTCCATTGTTCGATTCCTCGTTCGCGTTTATCCGTTCGATTAGGTCAAACGCAAATTCCGTCGCCTTCGCAACTTCCGCCCGGTATTACGAGACAGCCGTGTTCGTCTGTGTTCCGCGCCGTCGGCCGTTTGATTTTCCGTGCTTGATTTTGCAACGCCCGGTAAAACGCGATGCTCGAAACACCCGGCGAAGAGGTTAGGTCGGTTCCGTTCGTTCGCGTGTGTTTGTGCGCGTCGCGTCGAAACGACCGAGCGAGCGCGCCATCCTTGAACGACGTGAACCGGCCACGTGCTTTTTCCTTTGTACATAAACGGATCCGTAAAATCCCGCGCGGTCCTTTCGAAAAACGGGTGGGAAGGAGAAGGAGGGAAGGCGTTGTAAGCCGAACCCCGACGGGGGCTTTTGCCTTCCTCGTGGCTTTCTTCGGCCTCTCACCGCCGGTCTCGAACGTCTTCGAGGCTCGAACGAACTTCGTCTCGCAACCGTCGTTCGTCCGTGCTTTTGCGCATCAGAGAAAAAGAGAGAGATAGAGCGCGGGGAAGAGAGATAGAGAGAGAAAGAGAGAGGAATGGACGAGGAATTAGAAAAAAAACTGGGGACCAACCGTCGGCCGAGCTAACCAGCTGGACAACCAGATACTTTGTTTAGTCGGTTCATTATAACTCCGGCGAGCCAGAGCGAACGGCGTTGCGCTCGTAACCGATAGCCTCGTCGCTGTTGGCGATTAATTCCGTGAGAACTTTGACGTTTTATTTCTTCTTTTTTTTTTGTTTTTTTTTTCATTTTTTTCTTTTTTTTTTTTTGTTCATTGTCGGTGCTCGTCATTGTTGCGTGTTGCAATCCCGGGATTGAAGGTTCATTCGGTATTAAGTCTCTTTGGTAATTCGATCACGCAATGATTAGTATTTTTTAATATTTAGATTTTAAAAAATAGATGGATTTATCTCCATTCGTTATCGCTGAATAATAATAAAAAATGAAATAATAATAATATTTCTTGAAAAATCGGCAATAACAAAGCACGAGACATAAATAAATTACACGATAATCCATTCGGGAAATAATAATAACGACATTGTCGAAAAATACCAAATTGATTGTAAAAAAATATTTCTGCAATTTTTTTATTAATCTATATTTCTCTGCGCGATCGACTCATGCAGAAATTCCACGCAACAACGGGATTCCTCGTTGACGCACGTGTGCAACATTCTACGGCGAGAGCGTTGTTCCCCTTACGCGCGTAACGAGCGTGGTTGAAAGAAAAAAAAAGTAAGAGAAAAAATGAGTAACGCGACCGGGCAGACACACCGTAGATTCGGAGTCAACGTTCACGGACATTGCAAAGTTTCTTCGGTGGGTCACGCCTCGATCGTTTCCTTTTCTTCACGGTGACCGACGCTTCCACAGCCTTCCGCATGCGTAAACAGCTGCTGCTGCTGCTGCTGCAGCAGCAGCAGGCAGCACTGATACTTTGCGATTCGTTCGTGATACTCATTCGTGTCACTGCGGCGCCAATGGACGTATCAATTTTTTTTTCTCAAGCGATTTACACGACCGTGGAATCGTGTCTAACATTTCTTCGTCTTTTGTGAACCGCGGATTATTATTATTATTTATTATTATTATTATTTTTATTTATTATTATTATTATTATTATTTTTATTTATTATTATTATTATTATTATTATTATTTTTATTTATTATTATTATTATTATTATTATTATTATTATTTTTATTTATTTATTATTATTATTATTATTATTATTATTATTATTATTATTATTATTATTATTATTATTATTATCATCTATTATTAATATTATTATTATTATTATTATTATTATTATTATTATTATTATTATTATTATTATTATTATTATTATTATTATTATTATTATTATTATTTTAAAAAAAGGAAGAAGAAAGAGAAAGAGAGAGACAAATAATAGAAATTATAATAATAATAATAATTAATCTATAATAATAGTAACAATTATTATTGTTATTATTATTATTATTATTTTCTAGGGCCTAAGTCTGACAGAAATATAACGACTATAATTGTAAAAATTGCCGACCAAATATATCCCGTACCTATTTTTTTATTTTTTATTAATCTTTACTATTATTATTGATTATTATTATTATTACGTTGGTTCGCAAACACGTCGTCGACTGTTGTACATCGGCGGGTTATAGTCATTTCAGCACAGTGCAAGTATGCACGGAGAGTTAGAGAGAGAGAGAGAGATAATGTGTGTAGGTACGTAGCAAACGAACGAAATTGCTCGTTGTCTTCTCACGCGATGCTCTTCGCTCGCGAATAGCGAATGAGAACGCTCGAAGCGGCTTTCATGCTCGTTTTTTTTTTTTTGAATTTCATATTTTTTTTTTTTTGCCACCAAACTGCTTCGTACGTTTTTAACTCCCCGTTCCCCGGCCTCGTAGTTCTATTCGTACCGCAGCGAAATACACCGCGAAATAACGTTCTTCTTGCACTTCTCGTGCCTCGAGCTGTACACCGAAAAACCCGACCGAACCCATTGCTAAATTTACGATCCTCGCTGCTTTCCCTCAAGGGCGAACGTTTATTTTATTTTATTTTACCCGCAGGTATCCGCGTACGGCTCTCGAAGAGAAAAATACCCAGATTTTTTTGTTGTTGCTTTTTTGGCTTTAAATTTCCGACACCTTTGACGTCGTTTGTGGAACAGCGAATGGAATTCCACTTGGAAATCGGTTTTACGTTTATTCAGGTTATTTAGATAATAATAATAATAATAATAATTCGTATGAAAAATTCGTGCCGAAAAAGAAGAGAAATTATTTCCATTAATAGGTTCGACAAAAGATTCAAATAAATAAATAATAATAATATTTTTTCGGGCTTATGTCAAACCCTATTTATTTGGAAACGGTTTTATATATTTTTTTGTACAAATTTTTGAAACTCAAAAAAATTGAAGCTAAAAAATTGAAAATCGTTATTATTTCTATTCTTTTCCAGTCTGATAAATATCAGTTTTTAGTATCTTGAGAATAAGTGACTCGAAAGAGTGTGGGAAATTATTTTTCACGGCATTTGTTTGCCGGCAAAAAGAATAATTGGAGTTCAAAGTGTTACATCCGGAAATTGACGAAGCACGATTTATCAAAAGAATTTTTCACCAGCCCATAAAGTCGCATTAATACACGAATTGTTAATTTTTTTTTTTCCATTCAATCAATCTTCACAGCCTTTTTCATTCGCTCGATCCCATCGACTTGGAAATTTACCTCGATAAAAAATAAAGAAAAAGGAAATAATGATAATCCTAGGAAGAGTGCTGCAGCTCTTGGGCGTATATGTACGTGTAACGTGGCTACTATCGAGATACGACGTACAGATATGAAAGTCACGTCAGCCGCGAAATTACTTCCGGTTTGTATATTCAGATCATAGTGTAATCTCATCTCCTGGGACGTCCGGAGGGATTGTGGGCGGGGGTGGGAGAGGGCGGGGTTGAAAGAGAGAGAGAGAAAGAGATTGAAAAGGTGCAAAAGATAGAAAATCCGGCTCCGGAGAAAACGTCATAGTACGTGATACGTCACTGAGCTTTTTTTTCAATCTTTTCCACTCTCTCTCTCTCTCTCCCTCTTTTCCACTCTCTTTTACAGTCTCTCAACGTAATATTATTATTTCTATTCATTGTAGTCGAGCGTGCGAAAGAATTTTGTTTGGAGTGCTCTGAAAACATTTTATATTTCGGAACATTTGCTCCAGGTAATAAATATATCTTGAAATACTGCTAAAACGGCGAAACCGAGATAAAAATTGAATATAATAATAATAATAATATTCAAAAAACTTTAATCTGGATTTTAATGATCGAAAATTGTTGTGTCGATGATTTTGATGGTAATTCGATTTGTATTAAGCTATCGTGCGAAAGAATTCTTCATCGAAGTGGTAAAAAATATCTTGGAATACAACCAAAACGGTGAAACCAAGAAAAAAAATGGAATCACATATCAATAATTGAGATGATAGAAAATTGCAACGTTGATATTAATTTACAAGTCGATGGTGAATTTTAGTGGCTATTCAATTCATATAAGCGATCGTAATTCAGTAATAAAGTTTCACCAAATCACTCCCTCGAGGTAGCAATGATATCTCAAAATAAACTAAAAAAGCACAACCCAAAAAAATATTACAATCAAACAATAATTTCTTTAAAAAAAAAAACTTTAATCTTGATTGTAGTAATAAAAAAATGACAACGTCGATAATTGTGCTGGCAATGCAATCCACGTCAACTCATCGTCATTCAAAAATGAATAACTGACTTTACATTTCCCCCTCAAATTTCATGAAGATAAGTTTTCCGATGCATCTTTGTCGAAACGTGTCAACATCATAACGAAAAAATATTAAACGTAAATTACCACCTGCCCATACCGTTAAATCTGTGTAAATGTTTTCAACGCTGAAGACACGTCAGTTTTATTGCACTTGCGGATTTCACGGAGTCGGTATAGGATTTACCATAGAAACGTCGTCGGTAAAAGAAAGAAGAATCCGGAAATGGTTCGTTTTCGTTCTTCGTCCCTTTATCCTATTATTTTACTTCATACCCGTCCCCTCTCGCTCCCGCTTGCACTACCGAGCTCTTCTCCGAGGCACTCGGACGAGGACGAAATAAAAGGAGCAGCTGTTTCCAAGGACTCGTTGCGGAAACGGGTAGCAATAATGCGCGAACCCAAAGCTTTTCGACGACACGAACCATAGTGCCGAGAGACGCAGAGTGCACACTCTTTCCCTATTTACTTTGGTGTCAACTCTCCGACGACGACGACGAAGACGACGACGAAGACGACGACGAAGACGACTACGACGACGACGTCTGGAGCAAGGCAAAGAAAAAAAAGAAATAATGCCAGTGGCGGATCTACCGCTGCTATCTTTTCCACCACCATCTTTTTCCCATCCCGTCGCTCGGATTTTTCTCATCATATTTTTCCCTCCCCTTCTTTCTCATCCGTATGACTCAATTTTATTTTTCCATTTTTTTCCCTCCAATTTTCTCCACTCTTCCATTTTTATATTTTTTTCTCCCGTTTTACATTAAAAAAAATTTTTTTTCCCCTTTCGTCCTTCGAATTGTTGAAACGAAAACAATGGATGAGAAAAATTTTTGCTCCACTCGATAAAAGCTTCGAGCCCTCGGATGGAAAATTCTTTTCGTGGACTTCCGGTTCGTAGTGGAACATCCTGTTCCAGCCTCTTCGAACGACCATTCGTCGCATTTTTAGATCCATTCGTCCTCATCTCCCTCGCCCACCCCGGCTCCGTCCTCCCTCTGGCTTATTCGTCTCGTGAGGAATCCATTTTATGCGGTTCTCTCGTCCTCACCCTTCCACCCTTCCACCCTTCGCTCTATCCCGCCCTCAAACCGGTCTTTCGCGACACAGCGATGAACACCGGGAGCGCGCGGGTATCATCATTGGCTCTATCGCACGTGAAAAGAGCTTCTTTTCACGAAAATCCGAAAGCTTTTTCTCTCTATCTTCGCCTCGTGAATCTCCGACTCGGGCCGAGGATTACCCAAAGGAAGCGAGAAATTTCGCACGCTCCAACGAACATATTTAAAACAAATTTATTGCATTACCTTCCTTCTTCCCTCTCTCTTCGCCCCTCCGACCCGCCCTTGCACGCCTGCCCAACCTTCGTTTTATCCCCCCCCCCCCCCCCCCCCCCTCCTCCGCCTCATTTCCGGGTGAGCTCTTCTGTGATAATATTTCTGCAAAATTCTCGTATACCCGAGAAAATTTACGTTATTCGAAGTTTTCTGGGTTGCGGAGAGTCCGAACGTGCCGCGCGAAGCGTTGTGTTATCGATCGGCTCGTAGTCGCAGCTTCTCTTTAAGTCATCCGGGGACGCGAACGCTTCCCGTCGTGGACCAACGCAACCCGCGCAACCACGGCTGCTCTGGATACGTTCTAAAATCCTTTTGCGATTATATTCGTCGTGCGAAACTTTGTTCTAGGGGATCCGGGAGCTGGTCTTTGAGATATTTTAGCGCGAACGTTTATCTCGATGAGCTTTAAAGCTCAATCGACCATTATCATTCAGCACTTCAACAGTTTTTTTGGAATTATTTTTGATTTTTTTGCTTTTCGTTCTCTGTACGTTGAATATTTTAGTCTTATCAGATACTGGGTTGACCCTGACCTGTGCATTTAGGTTATTTCTGTGGCTTTCTTGCAGGGGAGGAATCAGCGGTGGCGAGGGCGTAGGCTCGTGGCAGTTTTCGGCTTGTAGTCTTCCTTGTATGTTTTTGCTGTTTTTTGTCGTGGTTTCTTGTCTTTTCTTGGGTTATCTTGTATTTGTTCATGTTTTTTTTGTATTACCTCAGGTTTTCTTGTATTTTTTCATGTTCATTTGAATTTCCTCGTGTTCTCTTGGATTACTCGTCTTTCTTCATGTTGTTTTGTATTTTCTCAGATATGCATGTATTTTCTCATGTTTTCTTGTTATTTAAACATTTTCTTGTATTTGTTCCTGTTTTTTTTTGCATTTCCTTAGAAACTTTTTGCTTTTCTTGTATTTCCCCAGATTTCCTTGTATTCGCTCAGGTTTTCTCGCATTTTCACATGTTCTTTTGCATTCCGTGATGTTTTCTTCTATTTTCTAACGTTTTTTCGTATTCCCTCATATTTTCTCGTATTTTCTTGTCTGCACTGAAGTTAAATGCTTAAGTTCAATTGTGAAGACGATTTTTCACCTTTCTACGCTGCAATTATATTCCTAATTCTGCGGTTTCTACCTGGTACTCTTAAGGGCGGCGGAGGGGGGGGGGGGGCTTCGGTCCCAGATCACGAAATAAAAACGCAGCATTCATTCATTCATTCATTTCTCTCTCTCTCTTTCGCTCTCGCTCTCTCGAGACAATAACTTTCACAATGTCTTTCGCAACCTACGATCTTTCACTCTCGCACTTTGTTCGAGCGTGATGAACGACGCCCGAGCGTCTTATCACGTGTCCTTGTTACACGGGGATCTCTCGACCTTCGGGGTCTCTCGATGCAACTCGACGGAGAATTTATACCGTAGAAGGTTTGCCCGAAATTTCCGCAGCTCCTCTTCTCTCTCTTTCTCTCTCTCTCTATCGCTCTATCTCTTTCTCTCTCTCTTGCCCTCGCGTTTCTCCACGCCAACTGCTGGGGCAGAGCCTCCTCCCTCCCTCACCTCCACCCCTCTTGCACCCCCCTCGCGAGCGACGCCCTCGCTTTCACTTTATCGACGAAACTCACGGCGAACCCGCGCCCGCACCACCGTCAGACGGCCTCATGGAATTTTTTCCCACTTTTTCGCCCTCCATTCGTCGTCCAACTCTTCGTTCTGCTTGTTTTTATTTTTATTTTATTTTTATTACACGAGCGAAACAACATATGATGTAACGCGGATTTGTGGAACACATTTGGGCCTTCGTTCGTGCACCGAACCTTTTTTGGGAACAATCGAAAATACAAGATAAAATGCGAACCTGGCCTCCGACTTGGAAAAATTATGTTTTTTTGGTATTCTTGGAGATATTGGCTTGTTGTTGTTTTTTTCGTTTGTAGTAACATCCAAAAAAAGTTGTGGGATTTGAAAAAAAAACCACCCCCGGCTCGAATCAAATCGCAAATCCATTTTCTTAGCGATTGTGTTTGCGTTATAGTTAATACATTTTTATACGCTTTCAATAAATTACAAAGATACGCTTATTGAAACTTGATGGAATTGAATTCCTGAGGAGTGCTTCAACATTTTGTCGGATTTTGGGATATTCTTTTTTATATTAAAAAAAACATCGACAGGACTCTTTGGGGTCAGTGTAGAGACGATTTCCCCGAAGAGATAATGTACGGACAGCGGTTTAAACGCGTTTGAACAAATAATTAGATTTACATTCGTCGCGTTTACGGAAACGAGAAATTGCATTTATTGTCGTTGCTTTTGTGGTCAAAGAGAAGAGAGGTAGATGTCGAAATTTCGTTCAAAAGAAATAAAACAATTCCTTCGGATGCGTTCCTAAAAAAAATGAATAAAAATAATTGAAGCAGGCTTGAGTTTTTCTCGTAGTTTCCTAATTAGCTTAAGGTTCATCGAGTTTACGAAAACGAGGAATCGGATTTGTTATCGTCGCTCTTGTAAGCAAAGGAAAAAAAACCAAAGGAAGATACAGAAATTTAGTCCGAAAGCAAATAAAGATGCCGTGAGATGCGTTCCATAAAGAAAACAAGACAAAATAATATTTTTATGTATTGAGGCAGGAATGAAACATAAATATTTATTACAAAAACAGTAGCTTTTTTTCAAAACGTGCTCTAAATCTTATTTTCATATAATCTCAACAGCTCTATCATTCTGCAATAACTCAATCGACCACAAAATTCATCGAAATTCGTTGTTTTATCATCGGCTAAAAAAAAAATCATACACATATAATTCCGAAAAAACAATAATGCTAATAATAATAATAATTAATATTATTATTATTACTATTTTTATTGATGATATTAATATTATAATATTATTATTAATGATAATAACAATATTATAATATAATAATAATAATAATTATTATTATTATTATTATATTATATTATAATATTTTAATATTATTATTATTATTATTATTATTATATTCCAATATTATTCATTATTATTATTAATATTATTATTATTATATTATTATCATAATAATAATATCACTACTAATCATAATAAACAGAAAAACGAAAAAAAAACTTGATAAAAATAACGAAACTACGAAGAAACGTCTCATTGTTCCGTTGCTAATGGTGCGGCCGGCGATACATTCGAAAGAAAAGTTATCGAGGGGATATAAACCGCGGGTGGAAGATGAAGAGCGAGAGCGCCACAAACGATAACGAGCTTGGGGTCATCGTGGGGGCTATCGGGCAAAGGCATATTCGGGCGGCCGCAGACCAGCAGCAGCCGTACCCAGCTACGCTTTGGCACAGCGTTAGGGTGAGAAAGGCAATCTCCGCGGTATCTCCTCTCCCCTTCTTCCTTCCCCGCCTCATCCCCCCCCCCCCCTCTCCTCTCCCCACGTTCCCCCTATCGTCTCGTTAATACCGAAGGCGCTTAAACATGTACGCACAGCGAACACCGCTGTTCTCTCTCGAATTCCCCTCGATTCCAAACGCCCGTACGGCGTCGACCGCTCGACGACCACCGGACGATCGCAAACCCAAACCCAAACCCGAAAGCTCATTGCCAAACCGAAAACCAAAGATATTACGGTCGAAAGAGCGAAATAACGTCCCGTCGAATCGTCATTCCCATCGCTCACGTATTATTTCTCCCCGCAGCATCAATTTCACGTCATACTCTCGCGTATGCGTTTCTTTTTTTTTTCCTTTTCTTTTTTTTTTCAAGCTTTTGATTATTATTTTTTTTTGTCCTGTCGATCTTTTCATTCGAATACCGGTCCCGGGCTCTTTTCATCCCCCGCAGGCTCAGCGGCGCGTGGGATTTACGTCGGTTCCGATATTAAAACGCGGATGAAATTTACGAGTGCCCAACCGTCCGGGGGTGCTCACGTTCCTCCTTGACACGAGTCGGCCGGGGTGGCGCGGAGGAAGAGAGGGAGGGGGGAGATAGAGAGGGCTGGAAACTCGACGAGTCGTGCGGTCCTGCTTCCTGGGATCCTCGACGATCTCGTCATCTCCTCGTTCGTTTCTTATTCGACGCGCACGAGTCTCTTCGTGCAGCTACGGAAGCCGCTGCGGCAACGTCGGCATCACGAGGAGAAACTCGTCGGGGTCGTTTTCCAGCTGCCTGCGACGGTTCTCTCGCGCGCGTTGTAAGGGTTCTTATTTTTCTATAGCTCGTCGACGTTATAACACACGCGTTTTTTTTTTTTATTGCCGAGGCAATATCAATCGTTCAAGCGCGACGACGAATGAAAAGAATTCACAAGATTCTCACCCAACGTGCGTTTCACGACCCCAACGGGATTTTTTTCACAATATATTCTTTTCAGAATTATTTTCATTCACATTTAAATTTATGCGATTAACGTAACAATGTACGAATTTTAATCTCGATGTAATAACGATGTGGGGGTTTTTTTTTTCATTTCTGTTTCAGGTAAGTTTCTGGTTTGATTCGAAAATGGGGATCCGTGAGATTGAGGAGATATTTTTTTCTTTTTTTTTTTTCGTGGTAGCGGGCGAGTTCGATTGGTAAGAGAGATTTTTTTTATTGATCTTATCGTGTCGCTGTATTGAGGTGAGCGTATTTATTGGGATTTGTTTTGAGATTGTGGGGTCGAGGTCGGTCGGTAACGGAAACTGTAAAGCGTTTTTCTCGGTACGATTGATGCTGGCGGATGAAAGACGAGAACGTTCGACTGCATCTTGAAATTGCGCAGTCAATCGTTCTTGGTTTTTGTCCGGCAGATCAACGTCGGCGAAGAAAAACACTTTGGGAGGATTCAGTTATCTTTATCGCGGTTTCGGATATTGAAAGGAATTTTCTAATGTAGGTTGTAATAAAATTGAATATTACACAATATATATTTGTTCGATATAATTATATTTAATGTGTTGCAATAATAGAAAATTGATCAATGTTGAATTTATTCTATTAGAAATGATTGATATTATTATTATAAATTGATTTTATGCCATTGTATCATATTTTATATAATAATATGAAATATAGATTGTGCAATATTTAACTTTATCATGGATTTTATCGAGACAATGAATCACGAATAAATCAATAAAGAAATCACACTTGATCTAATTTATAATAAAATTGGATATTATACAATTTATATTATATATTATTGTGTTATATCAATATACACAATTATATTCAATGTGAAAACAATAGACAATACAACAAATTATTTACAATAATCGACAATTCTTTAACGAACTGATAATAATAACCCGAATTATTGTATCATTATATACAATTATATATACCATACATTGTGTAAGTTTAAATTTCATCATCATCATACATATGCGCGTACGAACATACGAATATTTCTCATTATTATCTCTATCATCATACTTTCACATCAAATTTATACGATTAAAAAACCTTTGTCAATTAATTGCAAAATTTCGTCGAAACACGTTTTGACAATCGAGATTCGATATGAATTCACGTTAGATTGTGATAGTTTCCCGAGTTATGGACGGGATTTCGATATTGACGGGGCTCTCGACCGCAGTCGTCTAACCCAGACACGCGTTTACGGGCATTGCGGTACCGATATATTGTATATAGTTTAGAGCGGCCATTTACCGCGATGCCTTATCGCCCACGATACACGCATAGTTTCCACTTGGAGAATCGATAACCGAAGCATGCGCCTTTCCGGCATTTCTGCACGCCTCCCCCCCCTCCCGCCCCTCCCCCGCGACTATGCATAATGTTGTACCGTAATGGCGATAATGCAGTACGACGTTCTTGCAATGCAAACAAGCGAAATGATTTATTCACTGACAAGTTCGGTGTTGAAACGTTCTTTCAACCAAGACGATTTGACGTGTTTTTTTTTTTTTTCTAATTTATGAACCGTGCGAATGAGCCTCGTCAATCATACAATTTAACGCGTTTTGTGCAGTGATAATTTTGTACCGACTGCAGTGATTTAATATTAACTTGACGCGATTCCGTAGGTTTTAATTCGTTCGAGTGATTTCTACGTAATTTTTATCGCACCCAATTCCCGCCATTTTTTTTTTGTGGTTCAATGTCGAGATTATTTCCATGATTCCACGAGTGAACAGAGCTCCTGTTGACACGTGAGCCTCTCTCGTTACGAGAGCTCTTATCGAGTCTCGATAAAAAATTAACACGGAAAAACTACGAATCGAAGTATCTCGATACGATGATCAAATACGCCATTGAGTATCTTACCCTCGAAATTCATTTTATTATCTTCGATTGATTCGAACTCGTTGAGGAATTTCGCGTCGCGTATCGAATCCCGTCGCTCGATAATCCATGAAGATATCACAAAGAATAATAAAAATTTAACGTAAAAAAAAAAAAAAAAAGTAATTTCAATATATATTTTTATCATCGATCGGTAAAAATTTATTACAGCGATCAGACTAGGCAATATCGCGTTATGTGAAAATTTCACGAAGAACGTTTTGTCATCGTCACCCGGACGGACGATATTCGCGCGTCTAGATGAGATGAGGGTTGTGCATTGCTCGAACGTATATACACACCTCGCGAATGAATGTCTCAGCATCCTTCGGAGTCTCTTATTCGGGTCCATATACCGATCGTGCGATTTTCACGGCGTATTTCGAGATCCGCGGTCGTCTCGGTATTTCTGCAGAATCCGGGAATTCTCGGCGCCCTCGGAGAGCGCATCGCCCTTCCCCTTTCTCCTTCACCTTCATCGTTTCTCTTCGGGTCTCGAGATTAGACACAGGCTCAGTGCCAATGCCAACGTCCGTTGTCCCGCGTTTCAGTCTTTTTCAATTTCAACTTACGTACGGAGAATAATGGAACAACCGACCGACGTTAATATACCCATGTATATACGAATTATTATCATCAGGATATATTTCTACTATTGTTACGAGCTAAATAGCGATTATTATAATTATTATGAATATTATTATTAATTGTTATGCATATTCGTATAATTATTGTAATACAATACAAATAGAAGCGCCTGTTATAATTATTACACGTTTCGTATTTATAGTTGTATTATAATAATAATAATAATCGATTTATGGGTTATAATAATGGTGGCTATGAATAATAATGAAAATATTTTTTCTTTGATTTTTATACGAGAGAAATAATTTTGAAAAATTTTAATCCGTGATATATACCAATATATATTTATTTATTACTATTATAATATATAGCTATATATATTATAAAAGTATTATATAGTATAACGGTTATTTAGGAGTATTAATATATTATAATATAAATTTGGTTCACGAGCCAGATAATTTAAAAAAATTAGGAACCGTGATATATATCGATCTATTTTCGTTTATCACTATCACAGTATATAGCTATAATTATATGATAAATCCATGTATATATAAAGTAATAATAATGAATATATTTATATCTCCATATATATCAGGGAATATAATTTTTCAAAATTTTTTCGCTTGCGAACCAAACTACCATTATATAGCTATATATTAATATCAATTTCGCTATATATATCATATGGAATATTATAATAGTTATAAATACAATATATATAAATATATTTATACACGTATATTCGACGGTTTCTAATTTTCCAAAATTATTTTGTTCGCAAAAAAAAAAAACAATTCCACTCCAATTTGTCTCGACCATATTTATATTTTTCCCCGAGCCCAAATTCGGTGTGTCCATCCTGGTTCGTAAAGAAACGCGTTTCCACACCTCGAAGCTTCTGTCATGGACCGACATGGGTCTCCCGGGTTTCGTTTAAATTCCCCCGACTGCGATGTTACCCTTTTTTTTCATCTTCTTATTCTCTCATTCTTCTCTAAATTCATTTAACAAGGCTTTTTGTGCCAAGTACATTCGGGAAGTCCTCCGAGAGTTTGCACGCCCGTCCTCGAGGTTTTATCTATTCCGTTCGATCGATCCGTGCCAGGTAAACCATCCGCCGCGTTTCGCCGTTGCCTGCGTTTTCCCAACGACAGCCGCACAGCAGCACCGGCAACGGGCATCGCCGGCAACATCAGCAACAGCAGCAACAGCGTAGCAGGTTTACGTTGTACCCTCGTACCATCGTCGATATACGACACGTATATTCGCCACAACGCAAACCGTATCGAGCACATACGCGTGTGTGTGTGTGTGTTACATATGTACGTGCTTTCGGAGGCTATGTACGGGAGGTCCTGTATTCAATAGACAATGCCCCGTATTCCCTCGGCTTATTCCCATATGGACAGACGAGTCAGTGTATGGTGGTACGGCATTGAAGGATGAAGGGGGAGGGATGGAGAGAGGGGGGAATCTCTTTGATATTAGTTCACGGAACCGTGGAGTCTCGGTGTGTACGCCCGGAATTCTCTCGACTCTGGAGAATATACGCGTGGTTAAGTTCCGTCCCCTAAGTCCGGGTTTTCGTCACTTGCTCCCGTGGATGCGCGGGGATGAAATCTCGAGGCATCTGTGTCGCTCGGGGTCAATCTTTTTTCGTTGTGAATTTTGAGGTAAATACTGGTACGTCTTGGAGGATGGATCGGAGGGCGAGAAGTTGGTACGAAATTGGTGAATCGTGGATTAACGAGTCTGGATCGTGTCGTACATGTTTAGCTTTTAAAATAGGTGAACTAATGATAAATTAGGACTTGGAAATGTTAATTTACCAGTATTGATAATAATTGAAGTTAAATTTGATTGAATTCATAAATGCATAGCTACTCAATTATTCAGTCATAATTTCTGGACTCGATCATCAATTATTATTCTATCAAGAAATATTATTCCTCAAATTTTTAAGAATTCTGGCGATTTCTTAATATCCATCCAGTAAGACCTTAAATTAGGCAATCGGCTTGAATTCTCTATCCTATTTTTTACTATTTACTATATTATATATTATTTATTTTATTTATTATTTGTACATAGCAAATCCACTCGTTCTTTTTTCTTCTTTCTTATTTTTAATTCTGCCCTAAATACTATCAAACCACGTAATCGCCTTGAAATCTTATCGTTATAATTGATTTTACTCCGATAATTTCATATATATTTTATTTGGTCTTATTCATCACACTATGAATTACTAATCTTATTTCATGCATTATTCGTTAATTATCGTTTCTTTGGTTATCAATTGCACACTATTTTTTC
Source organism: Sussaba pulchella (assembly GCA_963971145.1). NCBI lineage: Eukaryota > Metazoa > Arthropoda > Insecta > Hymenoptera > Ichneumonidae > Sussaba > Sussaba pulchella. The sequence goes on from OZ020178.1 coordinate 4,208,868, forward strand.
GCCGAAAGGCGAAAGGTAGCTCTTCAAGGTCTGATAAACCCCAAATCAACCTCTATCTTTCCCTCTCTCTCTCTCCCTCCTTGGTTTTATTTTTTCGCCGCTCCTCCCTCGCATTTTTCGCAAGGAGCAAGAAAAAGATTCTCTATTATTACGGCAGTCCCTCCTCCTCCCGCTGCTCCCTCCATTAGATCATCCGTCATTCGCGACCCGTTAATCAAAAGACCCCGGTCGTTTCTGAGCACCAATTTTTTGTACCCTCCGTCCATCGTCTCAGCACTTTTTTTTTTTTTTTACACTATTTCTTCATCCTCTCTTCAAACTCAAGCCCAACTGACCCAAGCGGGAACTCTTTGCTCTTCTCTCGGCTCCTCTTTATCTTTTTCCCCGTACAAGAGTTCTCGGAGGCCGTCATCTTTTCCGACCCATTACGCTTCCTCCGTCTCAATTTTTTTCACCTAATATGTCCAAAAAATGGCCTAAAACCTTCGATCGTTTTTTTTTCTTCCTCATTGTTTTCACAGAATCTTCGATATTCAAAATTTCAATGTACTCAAAATAATTCTTTCCCTCATTTTTACTGGTTTACGATTTTTTTTTTTTCATCGCTTTTAAACAATATTTCTCTTTTTGTCGAGAAAGCGTTTCCGTTTCGGCACACGTGTGGAAGACCCATGAGAAATTTCATTGTTAGTTTAACCTTTTCCACGCTCGGGGCTGCATTAAAAAATTAATTCGCCCGGCTGGGGAGGACTGGAAACTGCGTTTGTGAGTCGATCTCAAGGGAATTTCTATGACCGCACGATTCCATTGATGTTGATGATGATGATGATGACGGTCGTGCGGGGGGGTGGTGCCGTTTGTGCACCAGGGAAGCAGTCTGGTGTGCTTTGCAAATACATTATAGATACGTGGGCCAGCAGTTACTTCGTGCGCACTTCACCTGCTCGCTCTTTGCTTTCTCCCTCTTCCTCTCTCTCTCTATCGCTCTCCGTCGTTCTCTTTGACTCTGAAAATCGCCATCGTCCTCTCTTCCTTCGTGTGTACTTTGCTGTGTACCACCATCATCCCTCTTTTCGTACTCGACTTTGGCTCACCGACCGGCCTGTCGAGTTACAGTCGGCTCCCAGGTAATCGACGTCGTGCACGCGATTCCCAACGGTCACGATGAGGCAAGGTCTCCGAAAAAACAGAAAAAAGAGAACAATTACTGGTCCCAATCGCAATCCCAGTCGCTCACCGGCTTGGAAATCGTAACAATCTAACCCCGATCTATGTTGTTGTTTTTTTTTTCTCAACAATTTAACTATAATCGCTAATGACACTCGACATTGCCGACAAAACTCCGGAAATTTCTAATCCGTGTAAGCTTTTAGCTAGAAGAAAAAAATTGAAACGTGATTCGATTCTTTGTTCGATGATTCGTTTCTTTGTCAAGGTGGACGGAATTTTTTTAGGAAGAAGAGAGTCATTGTCGGATTGAGAGGTGTCGCGAGTCGTTGAAATTATTCTAAATAATAATAATAATAATTATTATTAATTATATAATTATATAATTGTATAATTATTATTGTTATTATTATTATTATTATTATTATTATTATTTCTATTATTATTATTATTATTATTATTAGTATTAATAATAATAATATAATTGATAATAATGATAATAATAATAATTATTATTATTATTATTATTATTATTATCATCAAAATAAAAGAAAGGATAGAGAAAATATTAATATTTATCATTATTAATAATAACAACAACAATTTCATTGTTGTTATTATTATTATTATTATTATTATTATTATTATTATTAATATTATTATTAATTAATATATTAATATTATAATTATTATTAATGATAATAATAAATATTAATATTTTGTTTCTCCTTTTTTCCAATTGTTTGAGTTTATTATTATTATTTGTTACAAATGAAATAGCTGTAACATTTTCAATAAATTGTCATCCACAACCTCCAAAATATCTACTCGGCGTCTCAAACTTTGGTGAATCCGTGTAAGTTTCCAACAAAGTATGAACGCCCAATCACATAAAATCCGCGCAACTTATTGGCCTCGGTGTACCCGGAGAGTTTGTAGTTTATTAAAAACTTTTGCTCCCTTCGTTCCCCATCCCCTCTTTTTCTCGCTCTATCTCTCCATCTCTCGCCCGCTCTTTCTCCCCTCCCGTCCTCGGTGGGGCGCGCAAGGCGAAATCCGTGAGCGTGGAGCTTCGCGGATAAAAAGAGAGTTTATGAGAAGTTTCGAAGCTCCAGCTTCCCTCTCCCTCACTCCCTCTCTCTCTCTCTCTCTCTCCCTATCTCTCTCACTTATTTTAACGCTATCGTTGTCTCTCGTTTTCCGCGCTATCTATCCAGTTTATAAGGCTCTAAGCTTCCCACAGTATCCACCGCAGTTTTTAATAACCGCGCGCGCGCGCGAGCGCGCATTCTCGTCTCGATGGGGTGAGGGAGGGTTGGGGGAGGCACAGAGTGAAAAACGCCCGGTTTGTCGCTCGAAGGCTCGCCGTCGTCCGTTCTCGGGGCTTTGGGGGTCTTTTTCGCACGCACACGCATGCACAAACACTTAATTACACACAAATACACGGCACTACACAAATAATAAAATGATCGAAAAAAAAATCAGATACTAAAATAACTCACAAACACTGAAATACTGAAATACTCACAAATACTCATTAACACGGAAATACTATAATACAGACACAACTACTTGAATACACTCAAATACTCAAGTATTAGAATACCCAAGATATATATTCAAATACTCACAAATACGCAATTACACACAAATTACAAACAAATACTCAAATGCACACGGATACACACACGCGTGATTCGATGACGCTGCCGGTTTAACCACCGTCATATTCGTTGCCGCGTTGTATCACAACGGCGGCGTGAGATCCGAGCGGGCAGCTGCTCTCGTTTCGTCGGTGACTTAACGCCTCTGGGAAGAAAAGACGGAATCACTTTTCGTCCCGGGAGAGAACCCGACGAGACCCGTAGACTCGTACGTATCGCCCCGATCCTGAGCAAAAAGAAAGACCCCTTCGAAGTTGCGAAGAGAACTTTGTGAACGTACTCGACGCGATAAACGTTTGAGAAGCACTGGTCCCTTCCATTCTCGTTGCTCATTCCAAACCGTCGTCGCGAACATCTGCGTAACTGCTAGCTTTTTTCTTGAAAACATTTTTTTTTTTCATTCTTGCTTTCTTTTTTTTGATGAGTTTTTTTCTTCGTTTCATGGTTAGGTCGTTGAATTTGTTTCGTTCGAACGTGAGATTTTCGCAGACTCGAGTGCGTCGAGATAAGATTATTTAATTTGTTTTTTCTTTGTAATAATAATAATAGATAGATAGATAGATAGATAGATAGATAATTGGATAAAGTAAATCATTAATTAGTACTATTGATATTAATTATTTATTGTTATTATTATCGATGAATAGTGGAATAATAATAAAATAGAAGATAATTTAATAAAATAGATTATTATTATTATCATTTTTATTATTATTATTTTTATTATTATTATTATTATTATTATTATTATTATTATTATTATTATTATTATTATTATCATCATTACTTAATCTATTTGGATCCAAAGATAAATAATTCTCAATAACGGTTACAATACTACTAAGAATGCAGAGAAATCTACGACCCATCCGAAATTTGAAGAGAAAAATAAGTATAATCGTTTCATTGCAGAATCGTTGCAAAAATATTTCGCAAAAATAAAATAGCTAAATTTTCTCGGTCGAAAAATTGTCGACACAATATCGAATTACATCGAGCCAACTAAAAAAGGTTTTCTGTATTATTCATTTTTTTGTTTCCGATCTTTTTATATCTCGCATTATTATTTCGGTCGGTGTTTTATCGTCGTCATGCAGCGAGGATCTGGGTTTTTTCATGCGCAACGACGCACGCAGCTTCCCAATCCCGCAGTCGAGAGACGATGTTGGCCGTACGAGTGTGGAATACGCAAATCTAATCGTACGTAGAAAAATACGAGAAATAATGGGGCGATGGGATGCGAGAGTCGATCAGCAGTCCTGTCTGATCGATCACCCTTTGGATTTTTCGTTTACTCAGTCACTTTTCGTGTCACTCTCTCTCTCTCTTTCTCTCTCTTTCGCCCTCTTCTCCTAGAACGAGACTCCCGAATGAATAATTCAAACGATTCACGGCTTAGACACCTCGCGCATCGCCCAAACGTTTACCAATTCAGACATAAGCGCTAGACAGACGGACGAACGCGACGAAATAGCGAGACGAAATGCCCATACCATGGCTGGAAAACAAAAAATAAAAAAATAAAATGTGTATATACGTGGAGAATGGAACGTGGTCGGTACACAGAACATTATTACCGTGAGAGAAGGGAGGGTATATATTACAGTGAGTACCGAGTGTAGTGTCGACCCAGACGCACGCAAACACTCCAGCACTTTCCGCTGAGCTCTTATCCCTTCTTCTTCTTTTTTTTCTTTCTTTTCTTCGTTGTTTTTTCTTTCGTTTGTAACCCAGACAGACCCGTCGCACTGAAATTGCAACTGGAATTCACGAAAACCGGTCATCCTAATGAAATGCACTCTTCATCGTGCATTCAAAGTAAAGTAAACACAGAATTTTATGGTCAACGGATTGTAGAAATTAATGTTGAAAGATGGTATGATTTTTTTTTCAAATCCTCGTTATTATGAATTTATTGCAATTTTAATCCTCAGGGGATTGAAAAATTGAAGCTAGAATGTTTCTTGGTTTTTTTTCCTGGTGGAAATTTAATCGATGGTGCGAGAAACATTGTTGAGTGAAGGAAATTGGATTCTGACTTAATTATGACTGAAGAAGGTTTTTATGTTGCAAGATTCCGTATTTTTCAAGAATTCTTATTATTATGATTTTCGTGGAATTTAAATCAACAGGCCACAGGAAAAAATTGCAGCTAGATTGTTCATACATTTACTAGTTACTATGTTTGGAAATTTAATCAATACCGCAAGTAACATTGTCGAGTGCGCGAAATTGTTTTCAAACTTTATTGAGACTAAAAAAGGTTTCTATCTCAAGAGATTTCATATTTTCAATAAATTCTTATTATTACGATATCTTCGAAATTTAAATTCTTTCGACGATCGAAAAATTACACCTAAATTGTTTATAGATTCTTTTTAGTTTCTGCTCTGGTTGAAAATATAATCAATAGTGCAAAAAAATTTGCCGAGCTAGCGAAATTGGGTTCAAACTTGGCGAGACTAAAAAAAGTTTTCATTCCGATAGACTTCACATCTTAAAAAAATTCTCATTATCATGATCTTGTAATTTAAATCCTTTCGGCCACTCAAAAATTACCGTTGCAGTGTTAACAGATTTTTTTTTTTCATTCTTTCTCTGTTCGAAAATTTAATCAATACCGCGAAAAACATTCACGAGTGCACGAAATTGGGTTCAAACGTTATTGAGACTGCAGAAGGTTTTTATCGGGCGATGAATTCGAGTGTCGAAACTCGTCGGGAATACGACTATGGCAACGAACGTTTTCTTCATCATCATCATCATCATCATCATCATGATCATCATCATCATCATTACCAGCTGCAGCAGCATCGGGTGGATCCAGACTACTCCATCTCGGTCGTTCCTCACTCCCACAACCCATCCACCAACGGACAACTCGTTCGGTACTTTTTGCGCGATTCAACGGCCGTTCGTGCTGCCACGTATCTCCGTCCAATTCTCGTTGGGTCTTCGAACGAGTGGCCGCACTCGTAAACAACATCGAGCCGGCCACTCCCTCGCTTTCCTCTCTCGTGAGAAGATCTTGCTCCGCATCCGAGCGGTCCAGACTCGCTGCGAAATAGATTTTCTTCAAACTATTGGATCCCCGATACTCGCAAATCTTCCCCAGCCCGAAAAAGAAACTCCATCGCGTTTATTTCCGCTACAAATTCACGACGAAAATATCTCGTGGAAAACATTTTCTCGGAAACAAACAATTCCAGAAAAAAATTGTTCGAATTATTCAGAAAATAATGAATTTAACAAAATAAATGAGAAATGTTTAAATTTAATTTGGATGGTCCAGAGTGGCTGCGAAATATATATTTCCGCAGAGTATTGGGTCGGTACTCGATATCTTCCCCTTCTCCGCCTCCCAACGGAAATAAAAATCTATCATGTTTATTTGTGGTGAAAAAATCAACGTCGAAAATATCTCGAAAAAATTATTTTCTTACCAACTAATGATTCCAGAAAAAAATTGTTCGAATGATTCAGAAAGAAATTTATTGAACGAAATAAATAAAAATGATATTGGAATGTTATTTGGGTCATGCAGGGTGGCTGGAAAACATATTTTTCTTAAAGTGTCGGGTCGGCGATACTCACAAATCTCTCTCTCTCTCTTCCCTCCCCCCAAACTCCATCGCGTTTATTTCTGCTACAAATCCACGACGAAAATATCTCGAGGAAACCAGTTTCCTGCAAACGAATAATTCCGTAGAAAAATTCTTCAAATAATTTGGACAAAAATAAATTCAAAAAAATAAATAAAAATAATATCGGGATGTTACTTCAGTGACCGATCGTGACTGCAAAATAGATTTTCCTCAAAGCATTGACTCGTTACTCACAAATCATCCCCCCAAAAAAAGCTCCGAAACAAACTCAAGCAAGTTCCTAAACAAACGATTCCGGAAAAAGTCTTCAAATAATTCCAAAAAATCCCAAATAAAGTAAAAAATAAAAAAAAAAGGAATTAAAAACAGTAATGAAAATAGTATTGTGATATCATCCGTCGTTGCAATTGCGCCGAACGTCGGATAGCGTTCTCCATGGAGCGAGTATCATGGAATTTTCTCAAGGCCGTTAAACGACGGTAATTGAGTGTAACGACTGCGTCGCCAACTGCGCAGAATCGCTTCTGTGTCGCGCGTTTTGCCGTACTCCGGAAAATAGGAAGCAAAGAAAAAAAAAAGAAAAATACGCACAGTTTCGTGCATAAACAGCGGATAATCTTTGCTTGTACAATCAACGCGTGTGCGTGTATGTGCGACGAGTTAATAACGATGACAGTGGAAGGAATCGTTTTGAGTCTGTGCACGTTGAACATTGGGTTCCTTT
>OZ020178.1:4216227-4316583 GCA_963971145.1 Sussaba pulchella
AAATTCCACGACGATGAGTGTATAAACGAGCGAAAAATTATTTTTGGACGAACTTTTGTGCGAGAGAATTGAGAGAAGCGAAACTCTAAACGCTTCGAGACGGCTTGGGGGGATGATACTTCATTCAATGTCTGGTTATTATATATTTTTGCCACCCCGTTAGTTGGAATATATTTCGCTCGACGGTTCCTCGACTCGGCGAACCACTCCCTGCCTCCCCCCCCCCCCCACCCCCCCCCCCCCACCCCCTCCCTTTCATAGCTTTTCCTCTTCTTTGTGCTTCTCGCGAGCGCAAAATGAGGAACAAAGCAACGTGTACCCCGTTGGAATCGCGTTTACCACCAGCTTCTCTCCTCACCCTTCGCGTCTCACCCCGTCTCCATCATCGCCCGGTCTCGACCATCCCCTTTTCATCCCTTTGGTTTCGAATAAAAACGAGAGGGGGTCAGGGTGCGCTCGTTCGGCTCTTTCAACGCGAATAACGCACGCACTGAAATAATAAAATAAAAAAGTTCAGAGGTTCTCAAATTAAAACCTTAAAAAAAAACGATGATAAAATGTTTAGTTAGTTTAAGTGAGAGAATTACATTTCTGATTCGTTGCAGCGAGAGAATACATTTTTTTAGTTAATTTCCGTGAGAAAATACATTTTCAGTTAGTTTTAGTGAGAGAATAAAATTTCTTGCTTTCTGATGCTTTTAGGTTTTTTTTGGCGACGTAGATTTGATCAATCGGAGGTCGAAAACTTTTGAATCAAGAAATTTTAATATCTTTTTTTAATTGAGGTTCGATATGATTTATTATTCCCTGGTTTTTCCCAAGTCTCGATATTTTATTTGTTCATTTATTATTCATTCGTTTAGGTTATTTATTTATATCTCTTTATTTTGACATATTTGTTGCTATCGATTCCGCCATTCCGATATAATTTATAATTTACTCCTTCGCTCTAAATTCGCGCTATTTTGTTGACTTATTTATTTAGGTTGTTTATTTATCTATTTATTTTTGCATTTCCGTTGCTCTCGATTTCGCTTCCGACGTACGGTAAATTCTTCATCAAATATTCATGAATACGCGAGATCCCGCAGTTACTTCCTCGCAGCCGTGGCACGATTCATAAAACGCGAACTTATCCAAGTTTTCTCATTATCCGGGATATAAGAGAGTAAAACGAGGACGCAAGTGGGCCGAAAGAGGAAAAGAGAAACCGGAAGAGGAACCGAGCGGAGCGGACTGGCTCGGCAAGGACCAACCGGATAACTTCCGAAGCCGCACTTCCTCACTCTCTCGTTTCCCTAACTAACTAACTCAACTTTCGAACCCCTTTTTGTCCGGATTCCCCTTCCTCGTCCCGGTGGTCGCGTTAAATTGGTTTTCTTCGATACCTTTGTTTACTCCCTTTCTCTTCATCGTTTCACACCGTTCGACGGTTTTTAATCAATAAGAGAATTAATTAAAATTCTTTTTCGATAATTTATATCAGAAAACGCCGAAGAAATGAAAGAAAGAAACGTTATTTAAGGTGTTACGGGGTGGATGTTCAAAAATTGGTAAAATTTTTGACAATTTGAGGAACAAATCATACATGAATTATTACAGAATTTTTCACTACATAATTTATTTAGATCGATTTATGATTTTAACATGGTCGCTTATGGGAAAAGTGCGTCTGCAGACGTTAATGGTTGCTAAACGAATGGAAATAAATCGCCGTTAATTCTGAATTCTGAATCCCCATTTTGGATTAACCCTTGCGATCGGGTTGAAAAAATTCTCAAATATACTTCAAACATTGTTAAATCAATTTATATTAATCAAAAGTGCGTTAAAAATTATTTACATACCCAAAAAATTCACGAAACAAAAAACTTCCTTAAAACGTTTGTTTACAAAAGAATGACAGGTTGATAATAACCCGGTGGGCGGTCTAAGGGTTGAAAAATAAAATGAAATAAAATACGTCAATTAATGAAAATTGGAAAGATTTTATTGCGCCCAAGCAATCAAAGTGAGATTGAGCCGATAGGATGAATTACCGACCATGGTGATTCTATTTCCCTTCGTTATTTTTTTCTTCATTCACTCAGCCAAAGCGTCGGCACCCTCAATATGGCTTCTCGTGTCACTCTGTATACCTGATATACATGCTGGAAATACAATACGATAGCATTGGTGAACTTGTACCGCAGCACCTCGAGCATACACTCGACCCGGCAAAGTACCTTCGCTGACTCTCGGTTAAAATCCCTCAACCCCTGACCCTTCCCCTCCCTCGAACTCCCCGGCTACCCCGACCGGCGCGGATTACCCGCGACTTAGACGAAGCTCAAAGGATATACGAAACGACGAGACGAGCGAAATTCGGATCTCTTGAATTGTTAATTCATTCGGTAGTCGGTTAAATTTGAATTTCATACAATTCGTTAGATTCACGGAAGAATTAATTAACCCGTGAAACAATTAAATTTAATTCCTTGTCGAATTAACGTTGAGGGGGAAAAAACCAGATTCTTACATCACAAGAAAAATGCTCCATTTTCAATTATTTTTTTTCGCGATTGTTGATTATTTGAAGAAAAAAAAATTTGCTTGGGTATTCTATTATCCATCAACTCGTTTTATTTCTCAACAATAATAATAATAGTAATAATAATAATTATTATTATTATATACGGAAATAATAATAATAATAATTATTATTGTATATAATATAATATAATAATATATATAATTATATATACTATAACTATATGGTATATGATAATAATACCATAGAATAATATGATATTATTATATAGTATATGTAATTATTATTATATGGTAGGTATCGCATATAGTTATAGCATATAATATTATAATATACATTATTATATTATATTATATACAATAATTATTATTATTATTACTATTATTATTATTATTGTTGAGAAATAAAACGAGTACCATATAATAATAATAATTATATATACTATATAATGATTATACTAATAATTATATAGTATATATAATAATTATTATATAGTATATAATAATACTAGTATACTAGTATATGAATCGTAGAAGTATACTAGTAGTATTAGAATTATTATTATTATTTAATGCGAATAATACGATTTTGATTATAATCAATCAATCAACGTTTCTCGTCCTTAATTCTCCATCGAAACAGTTTCGTTGCTTGACAGTTTCGAAATTAACATAGAATATTGAATTCCGAATATTTCGACCCTTCTAAACTCCATCGCCGCCCTATCTGTCGTCTGTCCAAACTATTTGCGTCGACGGTTATTCTCCGACAACGTCATGGCCGTACGCGAATAGCACCAAAACCCACCACTCGCGAATTCTCAGCAACGTCGATAAATCTTGTATCCAGCGTTTTATATATATTCATCTCATGATTACTTTTTTCATTCTTTCTTTTTTATTTTCGCGTCCTTCGCATTTGCGATCCCGCAAGACCAACGGATTGCGACAAAACACGTGTCGTCGCGGTTGTAAAATCGTTCTGTATTCACGCGATTCCTCGTCTCTTTATCTCTTCGTCGAACGATTAACTACACAATGAAAAAACAAATTGTTTTTTGTAAATATTGTTTTCTTTTATTATTTATTCTCGTGGTTTTTGTTACCTCCGCGTTTTTTCCATTCTTATTATTATTTTTAACTCATTCTTATGCTCTTTGTTTCCTTCATGTAATTTTTTATCGGGTTTTCCGGGCGTTTGTTTGACGATTCACGATAGAATCGCGACGATAAGACCCTCCGGTATCCCGCCTGAATTCTCAATGAACGACTTCCTCGAGTCTCGGACTCGCGTACGAGGTCATCGTCGTTCGAGCATCATCCTGACCGGTGGATATACGTTCAGGATGATCCGAGAGCGAGATGGGAGATGAGAGGAGCCCGAGAGAGAGAGGGAGAGAGATGGAGAGGGAGGAAGAGCGATAAAGGTGGAGAGATAGGCAGTGCTAGTCGATGCAAGGGTAGAAACGGCGAGGCAGGGCCACCGCGTCGAGAGAATTGCGGGAGTCTCCCGCGAGTCTCTTCCTCTCCCTCTCTTTCTCTCTCTCTCTCTTCGTCCCCCCCCCTTTCGTAAGAGCGCTGTCACGACTATTCTGCGTAGCAAATGGTAACGTGAGAATCGACGGACTCCCATAGCTTCAATTTCAAGCTCGGGAATTCGCACACACACACGAATATACTCGCGAGTTTCAAACAACTTTGCTCTTTTTTTCTTTGTTTTTTTTTTTTTTGCAAATTCCCTTTCCACGAGGCACTCGAGACTGGCGGCTTGCCGGTCATTAATACGAATTAGGGTATTTAAACTGAGAACCCCGAGTCTGCGAAAGCGAGAACACGGACGCGGATGGGAGAAAAGCGCTCGAGGGAGACGAGATGGAATATAAACGTATCCCCTACACTTTCCAAACTCCCTTAAATCCGACTACCACCGACGTCAAGTTGGGTATGAAGGATGGTTGGATGGGCGAGAACTTGGTTGGGAAATCGTCTAGAAGTTCAATTTTACATCATTTATTGTTTACGAGGATTGATTACGAGAATTTTTTTCTTTTGAGTAATTTATTTTGATTTTAAGGTTTGATGATAATTGATGATTAAATATTTTATTCTATTTTCGAGATATCAGATGAGCCAATAATAAAAATAATACTAATAACAATATTAATAATAATAATAATAATAATAATTTTAATAAACAGTTTTTTTTGCAAAAAAAAAATTTTGCTTGAGCTCAACAAAAATAATTGGGATATGATGATGATGCTATTATTACAGATTATGTCTATATTTCAAAATAATTATTTTTTTAATAATCATAATGATAATAATGATAATAATATCGTATTATATCTTATTATATTGTCATTATTAGAATAATTATAATATAACAAAATATAATATGATATCATAATTATTACTCTTATTATTTCAATAATAAGTATCACAATGATAATAATCATCCAAAAATATCGTCATATTCCATAATAATTGGGTCATCATCACATTACAATTATTATATTTTTGCCCTCCAACTCCAATTAAAGAAAAATTCAAAGAAAATCTTTTTGTCAACCCTTCATTACCATTTCTCGTCAAATCCATTGGGTGGAATTGATTAGTATCTTTCGTCTTCCTTCTTCCGTTCCTTCTTCGACTGTTAACGGCAATAAAATCAAGACGAGAAACAAGAAGAAGAAGAACACACAGCCCGGAGTTGGCAATGGCAAAGTTTGAATGAAGAACACGTTAATCATTAGCTTAATTTCAAAATCATCCCGTAGACTCTCAGTTTCGAAACTCAATTGAACCCTCGTGCAGAAACACGGGTTTTACCCGTGGGGATAGACCGAAAACGGCAATGGCAGCCGTAGCGGCATCAGAGAAGCATCAGAGGCAGAAGTAGCAACGTCTCGGTGGCCCGGGAGGCTATAATTTGATTCGGCACCGAGGCGCACTTTCGACTCTCCCTTCAGAATTTCGCAACGTCGGCCAATTTCCAGGCTCCGTGGAAGTGGTCCTGGCATTATTATAGTCCGCGGGTACTCTCGCCGGCAAATTTCGCAGTGACGCAGCGGCAACTCTCGACCGGCAGATCGCGACGGTAGGGAAGGAGTCAGAGCCATGAGGGGAGGGCGGGGGTTAAGGGGGATGTATGCAACGATGGAATAACGCGGACTGTACGCGGCCGCGACATTAAAATGCACCGAATTTTAAACTCAGAGCAATTGCAGCCGCCGAAATTAGTTTTTTATTCTCGGTATTTTATTTAAATTCCATTCTTGTAGTCTTTCTTTACCGCGGAAAATGTATTTTTTAGTTTGGGATTTGTAGGCGCTTGTGTGTGTGTTTGTGTGTGTGTTCGTTGTCGCTGCTGGCCACTACCCAATTAATTATTCACTTCGCATAACTCACTGGAAACAGTGTCCGTGTGTGGACTCGTGCACGCATATTCGACGGTTTCCGTGCGTGTGCGCGCGTTGGCTATCGGTCGCGAGGGTGAAGGTAACCAAGCGCGAGGGCCCTTCCTCGTTCGGTTCCTCGCTTTTCCATACACATAGATTTATGCAAGTACAGGCGCGCTCACGAAAACTCTACCGCGTTTATTGCAACGTGGGTCGACGTATAAATGCAAATCAAATCGAATTTTTTTTTACACAGCATGGTTTAAAAATCTTTTTGATGATCTTGATTTGATGAAAATAAATAATTTATATATCACGGATGTAATGAATTGAATTGAAAAAAAAGGGAATTTAAAAAGTCAACAGTTAATGTATAGGAAATGTAATAAATAAATAAATAAAAATTATAAAAATTTGAAAAAAAAAACCTAAGATTGATATAAAGATACCAATAAAATAATATTTATTTATATATTTTTGAAAACCATTTCGATAATCGATAGACCACAAATTAATTATATAAAAGTGAATAAATGAAGTTGAAATTTAAATAAATAAACAGTTAATATACAGTAAATGTAATAAATAAATAAATAGAGATGAAAAGGATAAAATAAATATGATAAAAATTTGATATATATCTATGATACATTTATACATAATGACTGACAAATAATTTTAAATTCATTATTATTGTTAAACACCATGAATAATCAAAAATATTTCCTTCGAATATTTACGATACTAAAATCCGAAAAACGTCGTGCCCATTTATTTTTATCGAATTAGCCATCGAATTGTCGAATCAATCCCACCCGACCGGCGCCGAAAAAAAATGTCCATCGCGAATAATCCTCCATCAACGACCCCCAAATAAAAATCGTCCATGACATTACTTCTTCCACATTCGAGTCATTCTAATTATAGGTACATCGATTTTCATGCTTGTTATGAATCGCACTGTATCGCGTATCAGTGTGTTGAGCTATAGAGTCGCGGGTGTACCCTCCTCGCCGCCGGGAAAGCAAGAGCCGTGCCTATATACATCTATATATACGCACATATATGTCACAAAGCTCTACGAGCTCTATACGTTTACCAGAGGAGCGGGCCATCGCACTTTGCCTCGACTCTTTTTCTCGTCACGAACCCCACTCCCAGTAGCCGGAGCACGACGCCGGATGGACTGAATGGACAATGGAATAATGTGTACCTCTTTCCATACGGTTACGCCTCTCCCCCCTCCTCCCTCTCGCCCCCCGTCCGCCCTATTGGAAGTCGGATCGCGCGCGCGCGCGCGCTCATGTCCCCATGAATCGTCGTAGTTGCCTCTAGCTCCCCCCGCCCCTCCCGACTCGTATCTTCGACGCGTTCTTTTCCTATCAGTTTCGACAACGTCGATCCTGCCCTTCGCTCTTCAAACTTTTTTTTTATATTTTAACTCTCAATTATGATTTAAAATATTTAACGAATAATCGAAACGCAATGATAAAATTTGGGACGAGTTTTCGGAAGACTTAATAATAGCAATAATTAAAAATAATAATAATGATAATAGTAATAATTAAGAATAATAATAATAATAATAACAATAATAATAATAATAATTTTTCTGAATAATCTTCTGCAATTATTATTATTATTATTATTATTATTTTTATTATTATACAATTTGACAGAGAAATAATAATAATTTCTCTGATTAATCTTCTGCAATTATTGTTATTATTATTATTATTATTATTATTATTATTATTATTATTATTATTATTATTATTATTATTATTATTATTACTTTTTTATTATTATAGAATTTGACAAAGAAATAATAATAATGATAATAATTGTGAATGAGGAAGGAGAGCAAGAACCAAATAACTGTAGTGGCTGCGAGACAATTATAATTAATTGATGGTGTTAGCAGCGGCCAATTATAATTAATTTTCTGTTAATTGAATCGTCTGTTGGTCTTCGTGTGCCTTAGCCACGTGACGAAAGGCACAACGGTGTCGAAAACTTGCGTCGTGGCGCTGTGCTTGCTTCTCGGGGCTTGCCAAACCATCTTTGGGCTCTGTGACATCGATGGGTTTTGCAATTAAACCCGCACCTGTGGTTATGCACGAATGTTTTGAATACGCTACTTTGATATACATACACATATATCGAAAAGCTGATTGAACAAAAGCGCGGATTTTTCCGCATTTCATGAAACACACAGGATTAGAATAAAAGTTGACCATTTTTTTTTCGATATAACGAAAAGTTATTGAAATCTTACGCGCGTTAATCAAAGGCTCAATCGAATTCGTAACAAGTGGAACCTCTAAATGTCGTCCGATTAAGCTTAAATTCAAATAAAAATTTTAATCCTCCCGAAAGTTTCCACCTTAAATGCAGGAAATGCCAAAAAAATCGAAAAACTTTATATCATTTCAACGCACCTTAATGTAACGAGGACTATAACGAGAGCTAGACGTCGTTATTATCTCAGTCGCGCCGACGAGAGCAATTAACCATGCATCTACGAAAATGTAACGCAGAAGCAGGCGAAAGCGTGATATATTTTCGTAAAAGCTTTTTCCACGAATAATTCGTATTTTAGTGCTCGCGGTTAGTACAACCAAAAGCCCTCCTCAAGTGTTTCGTTCTGCACCCACATCGTCCCATCGTACGCTTCGTTTAACGCGACCGTAACAGGTTCTTCGTATTTTTTTTTCTTTTTTTTTCGCAGGGCTTCGTCGATGAACGAAGCGTTGGCTTCGCAGCTCGAATTTCCGTCGAAATTCGGTGGCAATAAAAGCTTTCAGCTTCTACTCCTACAACACGATAAAAATAAAAATAAACAAAGACAATCTCGATGCTCGAGAAGCAATCAAAAATGTCAAAAATGTGAAAATCAAAATAAAAAATGAAAACGAGAATTTATAAAAATATAAATCCTTAAAACATCGTCTCTTCACCTTCGAACAAACATTTCTGCCGATAATTTTCCAAAAACTTGATCGCAGTTCCGAAAATATTGATATATCCGCGAATAAAAATTTCAACCCCTCTTCCTCCCCCTCAATTAAAAACGTCGCAGATCGTGAGAATGATAATTTTACGACTCTTTCTCTCTCGCGAATGACGCATCGCTTCGGTCGTAAAAGTTACCAAACTACAATTACGACGAGATTTCAACCCGTGATTAACAATTAAAATGTAATTAGCGATTCATAATTTATACCCCACGTCGGATTATTCCGGCATTATTCCATTCCTTAACTCGCGACGTTCTTCATCTCCAACGTTTTCCGTGAAAATCCAGCTGGTGCACACGCAACTTCGCCGACGAATATGCACATTAGTTTCGTGAACGGTGAAGACAGTCATTGGCCGTACAAGGATTCGCAAAATTGCCTCGATTACGTGGCGCGGATTCTCGAAGTGCGAGAGAAACCGAGCCGAGCGATAAATTAGCAATTTCGGTTATTTATCGAAGTCGAGCTTTCAAAGTGCGTTGGAAATTTTCGATGGAAATACGATTTGCAAACGCGAACGCGTGTGGGTTTGGACGTTTTGCAAACATCTGCGGGTAGTTGGAAGGTCGGGGAGGGGTTGGGGGGTGGGTTTGGAAAGAGCCAATAGCCGGGTTGCATTCGATCGTGAAGTTTGTGGGGTTTTTGGTTGATCGAATTTGGATCGAATATTCGAACTTCCGTAAGAATAATCGGTTCGGTCGGTGGTTTGTGCAGCAATTATTCTTGTTGGGTTGTAAATAATCCGAATTAGCAATTTCCGAGGTGGTACGAGCTCGTGTTATTTGGGGTACATGAGAGAAGCAATCTTCGGTAATTATTCATGTGTTCTTTTCGGAATCTTTGTATTACTTCTATGCTTGAATTATGGGTAATTTCGAAAAATGTTATGCGAACTTGTGTAATCGTGAAAGATTGCGGAAAAAGTTCGTGTATTCTTCATGCGTTCTCCGTGTATTTATTTGTTGAGATATTATTATTATATCTCACTAAATATATTATTATTAATATTATTATTATGATTATTATTATTATTATTATTATTATTATTATTATTATTATTATTATTATTATTATTATTATTATTATTATTATTATTATTATTATTATTATTATTATTATTATTATTATTATTATTATTATTATTATTATTATTATTATTATTATTATTATTATTATTATTATTATTATTATTATTATTATTATTATTATTATTATTATTATTATTATTATTATTATTATTATTATTTTTATTATTATTATTATTATTATTATTATTATTATTATTATTATTATTATTATTATTAATATCATTATTATTATTATTATTACATGATCCTTATGTATTCCTATGTGTTCGCGTGTTCTCTTGCTATCTCTCCTGAATTCTATTGTAGGGCGCGTTCCAACTGCTCTTCGTTATCTCTCAAAACTGTCATGTATTCTGTCATGGAGACGCGTAATCTCCGGAAAATTGTGTGTAATCTGTCACGGATCACATGCAATCTTTTCCATTCGGTTGTACTCGATCCAGAATTACAAGTTATCTGCATTAAAAAAAGTAATCTTGTGTAATCTTGTGTAATCTTTAGGCCAATGTAATCTCGTGTACACAATTTTCTCAAAATCAACCCCCATCGTCAATCTCGGTATCCATCGCAATCAAGCTCTCGAACTGTTACGACATTTTGCAAACAGCTGAGAATAATCAGCAGCTAAAAGGGGATTGAATTCGGACACGGCCAATAGCTGTGTCGCGTTTGATCCCCGAGCGTGGAGTTTCGGTCGATCGAATTCGGATCGAATATTCAAACTTCCGTAAGAATAATCCCGTTCGGTTCGCGGGCTGTGTAGCGGATATTCAAGAGAGATATTCTGCTGGGAACAAGCCTCGAACGGCCGATAATTATCCCGCCGTCCATTATCCCACCGTGGCCTACTCGTCTCTCCGGGACTCTCGCGGGCCGACCCTCGTGTGATATCTCGCCCTTCGCAGCTCGCAGCGCGAATGCTCGTGTGTTCCACGAGTTATTCGTTCGGTGTGTGACCCATCGTCGCCGGTTCTGCCGCTGCTAGTCCTCCGGTCGTGTAGCCGCGACGAGGCGCGAGGGGGTGGTGGCAGGGGCTTATCGAGAGACCGATTTAGAATGTACATCGCGCTACTGTTCTAGCACGTACTTACCACCCTCGCACCACGCCGAACCCACGAGCATTTGTTTTTCGAGCCGACAGCTCGGCGACCCTTCAATGTAGATCGGTTGAAAAAGAAAATTACGTTTTACGAATTATTTAAGGTTTATCTGATTTAAAAAAATTTTGTTTCAACAATTTTTTTGCTTGTTTCATCTTTTTTGGTCGCAGATAAATGCGAAGAGTTTTGAAATTGTGACGGAAAAATGTTTGACCGTAGATGATCCAATTTTGATGGATTATTGAAACTTTTTAATGGAATAATTTTCTTATTTAGCTACGACTGAATAATGAATAATAATAATGATACAATAAATAATATAATTCTGAATTATTATCCTTTCTTTTAGGTTATTAGTTATATTTGACGTCCAAGTAAATTAAGCAAACAAAATAGAATAATAATAATAATAATAATAATAATAATAATAATAATAATTATTATTATTATTATTATTATTATTATTATTATTATTATTATTATTATTATTATTATTATTATTATTATTATTATTATTATTATTATTATTATTATTATTATTATTATTATTATTATTATTATTATTATTATTATTATTATTATTATTATTATTATTATTATTATTATTATTATTATTTTTATGTTTATAATAATAATATTATTATTATTTTTATTGTTATAATGATAATAATAATAATAGTCCTTAATTATTATCCCCTATTTTTAATATATTCAGTTATATTCGACGTCCAAATAAATTAAGCAAACAAAAATAAACCAACAAATACCAAACAAGTTTGCGCCGACAGACTCCGGTCTATGACCCTCGCACAATCCAATAAGCAATATACAACATACCATAAGTACTAATATCACACTAAAATAAAACACCAGGAAGATAAAATCAATAACCATATCGTCAATTAATCCCCGACTGCTAGTTGTAATTTTTCTAATTAATTCCATTCTATCGGTCAATGGCCGAAAAAAAATGTGTACCATATTTTATAAAAATGTATCATCACGACAAATTTTTCCGATTGATTCCGTTCCATCGAACGATCGTTGGAACAAAATATGTACGATATCGCATTAAATATCGATATATGTTGATAAATGTATCATCGCGACGAAATTTTCTAATCGATCATGTTTTGTCGAACGTTTGTTGCAGCACATGGTGCAGACAGGCATGGCTGCGCCTTACGGTGGGGGTGTGTTCCCACCGTCGGTCAACGGCGTGACCGGCGTTGTGGGAGGGGGCGGCGGGGCCGGTGATGTCAAACCGCCGCCTTCGATACAGATAAAGGAGGAAAACAGCGGTGCATCACAACAGCAGCCTCCCGGTGGTCCACAGGCGCCCACAGGGGCATCGGCACCCGGTGCACCGGCATCCGCCAGTTTCAGTCCACCACCGCCGCCCAACGGCGTCGACCAACAGGCCATCGTGAGTGCTTTCGATAATTATATTGTTTCAATAGTGAATAATCGAATTGACCATCGTTCTTTTTCTCATTCGCGAAATGATCCATTTTCGGGATATTCTCCGATGTAACTTTTCTTTATTTTTTTTTCCTTTCTTTTCTTTTCCATTCGTTTCTTTTTCCTTTTCTTTTCTTTTTTCATTTGAGTATCGACTGCTGGTGGAACGAAAGCGACGTCTTATGATTTTTGGGTTCGTTCGCTTGGGGGGAGAAAATGGATCTAAAAATCTTGGCAGCCTCGCTGAGTCAAATTTTTGTTTTTTTCGTTTGTTTTTAAATTAGGGGATTAGAGATTTTTTAAAGGGTCTACAATCGAGCTCGAAGTGATTTTTGGGCTTAGCGAAGGTTTGAGAGAATCGAAATTGAACAGTAGTAATTTTTTGTCTAAAACACGTCGATTCATTTTCATGATCTCATAATTTTTTATATTTTATGGGTTTTATGAATATATAGATAAAAAGTCTGTAATTTCGAGATTTTCAAGAACTTTTTTTGATGTTGTGGGGCTGCCAGCTTTATAGACTCGGAGCAAATGATAACAAAGTTTTTTTCAGATTTTTAAGGCGTTTTTGTTTTTTTTTCTTTGCACTTTTTCAATTCTTCCTCGATTTTTTCAAGGTTAATTTTTTCAAATCTTTTTTTATGTTTTCATTCTGCAATTCTACGTTTTCTGATGTCATTCTTGCTGGTCAAAAGAAATTTTTTTCTTTCTACTATGGTTCAAGTCGAATTCGAACCAATCGAATCCGGTTTGTACGTGACGTTTCGATAAATTGTTTTCGAACCAAATTCTTCGAGCTCAAACGTACGCCATTCTACATGCACCTCATTTTTTAGATCCATTTGAGTTTGGCGAGAAAATAATTGGCTTCGTTTCTTGTCCTCGCATTTTTCGAATTCGTCCTCAATTTCTTCTCACATTTTGCGAGTTCGTTCTCAATTTCTTCTCGTATTTTTCAAATTCGTCTTCAATTTCTTCTTCTCGCAGTTTTTAAATTCGTCCTCGATTTCTTCTCGCATTTTTCAAATTCGTTCTCAATTTTTTTTCGCATTTCTCAAATTCGTCCTCAATTTCTTCTCTTCACATCTCTCAAATCCATCCCCAATTTCTTCTTCTCGCATTTTCCAAATTCGTTCTCAATTTCTTCGACATCATCCCAAAGAATTTCATCTTTCGCAATATTTTCAACTTTTCCAACACCATAATTGCCGCTCAAAAGACATTTTTTTCCTCTCCACCGCACTTCGAGTCAAATCCAAACCGATTGAATCCATCTAACACGCGACGGTTCGATGAATTGTTCTTTGAACTAAATTTCACAAGTTCAAACGTCGACGCGAAACGTGTTTGGATTCCAACCCTGTTTCCTCCCATTCGTATACGTACGTTCCGAAGCTCACGTTCTCGATGCCGTTCGAATTCTCGTGAAAGGCGAAATACACACTGATAGTTTAAAGAGAAAGAGCGACAGGGCGTACATGAAACGAGAGCTTTCTCGACCAGAGTGTCTGCTTGTGTCTGCTCGTGTATGCGTGTGTGTGTGTGTGTGTGAGCTTTCGGGTTCAAAGATAGAACGAAACTACAGACGGAATATCTTGCGGACGAGAGGAAACACATCGTGTCTGCTGATATTCTCTCAGTGCTGGAGCAAGTATCAGCGGCTACGGAAATACACGCTTCGGTTCCTGAAGCTGCTCCTGCTGCTGCTGCTGCTGCTGCTGCTGCTGCTGCTGCTGCTGCTGCTGCTGCTCCTGCTGCTGCTTCTTCCTTCGTACGTCGTTGAAACGTTCTGTTTTCTTCGTGCTTCTGCTGTTTGACTGACGGCACGTGCTCCGAAAAATCCACATTCCCACGTTCACTCATTCGCTTCACGTAATCGCCGTGCCGAAACACTCGTCGCCTTTCGTCCTTAACCCATTCCACGCGTCTACGCCCAAACCTTCCATTCGCGTTCGTGACAACTTCACTTATCGTCCCAGTGTTCCGACGAGACGTCCCGAGCGCACCTTTCCAAACATTGGGGGATACGCGACGTCGACACCGTCTTTACGGATTTGGCTACAATCTGCGATAACCGAATGTTTTTCTTAAGGGGAGATTTGGGTGGGTTTGGGATCGTTGCTGGTTGTTCTGATTTTTGTGGGGATTTTTATTTTGGCGGGTTTTTTTTTTTTGGAGATGGATTTATTTTTTTGGGTGTGGTTTTGTCGATTGGTTTCGTAGAATTGTCTATTATTGATAGAGGTTTTAAATGTTTTTTGGTATTGGCGATATTTTGGCATTGCTGTTATCTGGTGATAAATGAAAGTTTAATTTTTAGAGTAATTTGTCTAAAATTTACTTTTTTTGCG
Source organism: Sussaba pulchella (assembly GCA_963971145.1). NCBI lineage: Eukaryota > Metazoa > Arthropoda > Insecta > Hymenoptera > Ichneumonidae > Sussaba > Sussaba pulchella. Next base: position 4,231,181 of record OZ020178.1, read on the forward strand.
CATCAAGATTTTTTTAGATTTATGTATTATTGTCATTTGTTTTCGCGAAATTATTTATCGGTGAGAGATCTGAATAATTGCAACATTTTGATAATGCAGCTCGCCGGTGAAAAATTGAGGCTAATATTTGGAGTATTTTTTTTCTTTCCCATTTTTGGGCTGCTGGATTTTGCGTTCTGTTTTGTCGTGCACAATATTTCGACCATCCTTGTAATTATCTTGTGAAAAATCGATTCTTTATTTTCCAAGAATGGTTCATTTTAAATCCACGAAGCCTGTTCGACATTGGCGAAAAAAAAACATACTAAAAAAAATCATAATCAGTATTCAGTTTCCCCCTCGAAAAAAAAAGAAATTGCGCTTTATGGAGTTCAAGATTTAAATGCGATATCGTTGGCTCAACGTTGAACCGTGAAAAAAAAATATAAATAAAAAATGAAAAGAAAACGAAAATATGAAAAGCTTGAAATAACGTGTATGAATAAAAGCCGAGAAAAGGTTCGAAGAGTTTTGCAATGGTCGAACGTGAGCTTTCGCGGTCGATCGTAATAAAAATACGGCGCCCTCGAAAACTCCGCTGGACGAGCAAACCCGCACTTGTGGAATTATAAGTTCGATCTATAGATATATATATATATTATGTATATCGTGATTTATCACGAGTGCATCGACGAGATTTCCGTATGTATTTTCGTATGTATTTCCGTGCGTTATCGTTTGAGGGATGAAAAATGGACAACGTAATGTTCGGTTTTGCGGAGGGAGAATTTCTCGTTTCTTCGGCAAATTCGAGAATAAACGCGATGCACGTTCGATGGTGCTGCGCCAGTCGGTTAATTTTTCTACTGGAAAAATGATGTCGTGCACGGTCGCAGTAGTACGGCACTACGTGCGGTCAGACGCACGATAGCTCGGCTGGACGAAACATCGCGTTTGTTGGTCACTCGACGAAATAATTTATTATCTAACGGTCGATACCTTTTTCCGGTCCATTCTTTATTTGTTCATTCATTTTTTTTTTATCATTCGTTAAATCGAGATTGACCCATTATTCGGATTGAAAGGTCTTGAGGTGAGTCTGAAATTATTTGGACATCGCTCATGGGCTATTGGATAATTGGATTATTCAATTATTCAGTTATTATCATTACTAAAACTTTTTCGTTCTCGACTTTTTGATTGTCAATTCTGTTTTTATAATTATATTTCATTTCATTTATATTTTACTTGTGTTACATTTTATTATATTATATTATATTATAATTATATTATATGGGCTATTTAATAATTGAATTATTCAATTATAATGATATTATTCAGTTATTATCATTACCAAAACTTTTTCTTTCTCGATTTTTAGATTGTCATTTCTGTTTTGATAATTATATTTTATTTTATTTATATTTTACTTATGTCATATTTTATTTCATTATATTATTTTGTAATTATATTGTATGGGCTATTGAATGATTGAATTATTCAATTATAATTATATTATTCAGTTATTATCATTACTATAATTTATTTATTTTTCTCGATTTTTAGATTCTCGATTCTGTTTTTATATTTATATCATATTATAATTATTGAATCTCAATTTTGCCCTAAATTATTAGCTTCTTTATTCTAATATTAATTCGATTCTATATATTGGCAATAGAATAGAATCAAAAATAAAAGAATGTTATAATTATAATTATCATTAATTCATAATAATTAAATAATCAACCTGGTATTGCTCATGTCAAAAACAATTCTCTCGAAAAACGTTTCGATTTCATTCTTTGCAATTCAATCGCTGCATTCCGTAAAATATTCACCCTCCTCGTCCTCTTTTTCCAACAGTTTCAAAAAATAAGGTCGGAGATCGGAGCCTCACGACGTATGAATTATCGTTGGTACTGTTATTTTTTAAGTCTAGTGTCGACGCTATATCGATTAGATACAATTCGGAGGCAGGAATAGACCAGCGGTCAGATCGAATTTTCCTCTGCGGCTGTCGCGTTTCTCACCCTCGGAAAATTCCACCCCCCCCCCTTCCCCTGCTTCACGCAACCGCCACTTTAGTCTAACTTTAAAATTCGATTTGTCAAAGCAATTCCTCCACGTACAAAAATAGCGGTTCAACCGCAAACTTTACTTTCCCGTACTTCGAATTCGATTGATCGATCACTTCGAATCGCGTAGCTACAGAAAAATTGGTGATGTAATTGTATCAATGTTTTCTCTCTCTCTCTCTTCACGTTTTCTTTCGTATTTTTATATTCGTTAATTTTATTTTATTATACTCTTTTTTTTCGTTTGTTTTTCTTCATTCTTTGTTTTTCTCTTTCGTTTCGACTTTTACAGTCGGAAGTGTTTCAGGCGGCAGTCGCGGCAGCCGCCGCAGCCGCGGCTAGCGGCGGACAGCAGGGAGCCCAAACCCCCGGTGGCGGAAACGACGCGAGTCCGGAGGGTGCCGATAGCACGGCTCTCGTTCCGGTTACGTCGGGCGCAACGACGCCGGCATCGGTAAACCAAGTTTCGGATCTCAAAGGACAACCGAAACGGCTTCACGTCAGCAATATACCTTTTCGATTCCGTGATCCCGATCTTAGGGCGATGTTCGGGGTAAGTAAAATACCTTTTCTGTGGATTATTACGAGATTTTTTATTCGGGGATGAATTTTTTGAGTGAAACTTATTTAGCACCGTTGTGATTTGAAACTCGATGAAACGAAAAAACGACACGGGAAAGAGACAAACGTATGAGGGATTCCACGCGAAATCGGCCGGTTCTGAACCGACCGGCTTTCGATTTTTATAAAAAAATGTTTTCCTCAAAGTACATGATGACGACAACGTTCGACAATTTTTTTAGATTTTTTCCGGCATTACTTTTTTAGTAATGAATTTTTGAAAATGTCGTCAACCAATTTTTTCAACTGCGAATTTCTCTGAGGCGAAATATCCAAATTTAATCGACCGCACGTCAAAATATGCGTGAATAGGGTCATCTTTCAGAAAAAAATATGAAAATATTTTTTTTGTTTTATGTATATTACTTTTTTTACATCTAAATTACTAAAATCGACTTTCTGAAAAAACACCATCGTTTGTTTTTCGAAATTTTTTATCCAAATTTCGTGTTAGATTGTCGAAATTTTAAGCCCGGAATGATTTCCGTACATTTTCTTTGAAAAAAAGCAAACCTGAAACAGAATTAGGAATGTGCATTTCATCCAATGAGAATGTATTTTAACCCTTCAACCCACTACGCTTTTTCGGCACCTTCCAACCCACTACGGGGGTCGTTTTCGTCCTGGCGTTCTTTGGACCAATAAAAGTGCTTTAAAAAATCTGAGAAAATTCATGGGAGCTCTTTTAATTTTCAACTTAAAGTTCCAATTGTAATATTTCAGAAAGAATTATTTTTTCATATAGTTTTTTATGAAAATATCGAGGTACGTAAGGAAAAATCACTTGCTCACTTAAAAAATCATAACTTGAAGCCAAATGAAGATATCTAAAAAAATCAAAGAGGAAATTGAAGGGGAAGAGTATAGTCATAATTAAAAAAATAACACAATCAATATTATTCGAAAGAAGTGCTTAATTTTTCAACCTCAAAATGGCCAAAAATTGAGTCCTAAAATCGTGTTTAAAAATATTCAAAAATATATATAATAATAAAATTAATTATGAAACGGGTAAAAATCATTAGTAACACAATATTTAAAAATATCGAAGTAACTTTATTTTACGAAACACTCAGTGCAACACGAAATGCGGTGATCGTCGCAAGTTGCCTTGCCGCATTTTGCGCAGCAATGATTTCTTCAGCAGTGCGACTCGCTATGATGATGAAAACTGCGAAAAAAAATTTTTATAATTCTTCAATGAACACTTTAAAACGACAAGTAGAAAAATTATTACCTGCCTTTTTGACCAACGCCGCCCCACTACGGGGGTCGTTTTCGTCCCGACGGAAATTGAATCGTCTGCTGCGACGGCCTGAGGGGAATTAGCGCGCTGCTATTCGGCAGGCGGGTCCTCGGGCAGCATAACTTTTTTTAGGAAGGGGATATGGCGACTTCCGTGCCCGTTTTCAAAAGTTAAAGCACTTTGAAATTTCGCTTGGGACGAAAACGACCCCCGTAGTGGGTTGAAGGGTTAAATATATTTTCAATCGAATAATTATGATTGATTATAATTTTTGTGAATCAATGAATCGATTAAAAATTAATTTAATTGAAACTTTTATATTCGTGTAATAATTATGAGTAACGATGATGATGATGATGATGATTTATTGTTCAACGATGAGTTTTTATATTTATTAGCCATTTAAATCGATAATCATTCGATCATAAAATTATTTAAAACGCATTTTTCATTAAACGAGTAATCATTTTTAGAAAGAATTTGACTTTCGGTTCTTTCGACGTCTGTCGAGTCTGAAAAATCGAATCTCCGAACCTCGACGTCGATTGATAAATCGACCAAGCTAACTCATTTCATTCATTTCATTGCAGCAGTTCGGGCCAATCCTTGACGTAGAGATCATATTTAATGAGAGGGGAAGCAAGGTAAGCTCACTCGTCCCTCTATTCACTTAATAAAATAAACCAAAAATAAATATACATACATATAATTCAAACGATAATCAAGATAAATACGTCACGATTAATTTTTCTCATCAATCGCGTCTCGTTCTCGAAAGTCATTCCGGTATGTCGCGACGATTGTGTGAACCTCTACAACATTTTATGGATCACTTAAAACTCAAACTCAAACTTATCCATCTTTATTACACTCTCGACAATTTATGTCGCAAAGATAAAAGTTTTTTAAAACATTTTTTACCCACAAAAGTTCTTCTTCGTCGCGCAGTTCTTCAAGCTCGACTGCGTTCTTTCGTTCTTGGTTCATTTCTTTTTTCTCCGGTTCTTTTTTTTTTTTTCTTCTTTTTTTTCACGTTCGTGTCTTCGTTGCCATCGAACCGTCGTACGAAAACTCGATAAGCCGACGACTACACTTTCTTGGTCACGTATACTTGTCTCGTCGTGGTAGATTATTGGAAAACTTTTCGTTAAACTTCGCTATTTTTTTTCTTTTCTTTTTTCTCGTCACTCTTCGGTGACCGAAAAAACAAACGACATCCCGGAAACTGAATGAGACGCGATGGACGACCGAATTGTCAATTTTATCGCGGAAACACGTAGGAATTATTTATTTATCGATTTTTTTAACATTGATTTGCGTGATATTTGCCTCACGCTTTTTTTTTTATTTTCGCAGCGACGTCCCTCTAAATTCTTTGAATACGTTTATAATTGAATAACATCGGAGCAAAATTTAGAAAATCGGTCAATCAACCACAAAGGAAAGAATTAAGGAATAAAAAATTGAGAATTCTAAAAAATTTGATTGGATTTAGAGGGTTTGAATAATTTTTTTTTTTTCGAAGCTATTTTATTAATTTGATAATTATTGAATTATATTTACAATTATATTATCCTGCGTGTTCTCCGCGATGTTTTGTCTTTCTTAAATTTCAGCAAACGCTGGCAGCGTGTTTCGTTTGAGCAACAAAGTACGATAATAACTCGATAAGTAGATTTAACGCGCGAAAGATCGATCGATTTCTCAACTTGACCGAAGTAAACTCGGTTTGGCACTTGTCAAAAGTCCGTCAATTATTTCCCGGCTGTCGGTGCACATTAGCAGACGCAAAGAGGCTCCTGTAGGTTAGCCGGTTTCCGGACGAACCTTCGAACTTTGCAATCAGTTGGAGAGCAAAGGGAGAGAATGGGAGGGAAAAAGAGGCAGGGAGTCGTTCGGGAGATTTTGACTCTGGACCGAAAGTGGCGCCTGTGGCGTTTCCGTCCCATCCGGGTGTTTCGCAAGATAGTCTATAGGGTGCGAGCACGAGCTTTTCGCCTCTTTATTCCAGACACAGCTCCAGTTTTGAGCTTTTATACAGGGTGGCCCATGAAAAACGGATTTTTTTCAAAATTTTTTTAATTTTTTAATTTTTCTGAAGGGGTAGCACTTGGCTAGTAAGGGTAGTAGTATCTACTCATAACTATTCTACTCATGTTCAAAATAGAATTGATAGTAGAATCTGAAATTGAAAAAAAATATAGATATATCTATTCTATCTGTTTTTTAAATCAGATCGAAATAAAAAGTAGAAACTAAATTTTCTTCTCAATTATTTGATACTTAATGCTGTTATTAATTCTATTCTACATATAGAATAGACTATATAATATATATTTGATCTATTCTTTGAATCGAATCCAAATAAAAAATTAAAAACTAAATTTTCTTCTTAATTCTCAAATTTTGCTATTATTAATTCTATTTTGTATTATAGAACTAAAAACAGAATTAAGAATATTATGAATAAATATGAAACACAATAGAATAGACTTAACGATAGAATCAGAAATAAAAAATTGGGAATAACTTCGAAAATTCAGAAGATTTAGATTTCTAAAATAAAAAATGTTCATGCAGTCCATATGCTACGATGGACATTAAATATCATTGCATAGAACGTATATATATATATAATAGAATTAATAACATAGTCAAGAATAAAAATACGTAGAATTAAAAATAAAAAAAAACTGAGAGCAATTTTAAAAAAAGAACAAAGAAAAAACAAACAGTCCGGTTTTCTTGGATCACCCTGTATCTGTAGGTTCAACCCACACGCGATCGTACACTCGTCCCCCCGCGGAACAGACCAGAAAAAGTCATCAAAAGCGAGTTAGAAATGCAAAATTCTCGACTTTTCCCCATCAATATGTATGACAAGCGGTTTTGTGATCGCTTACAGACTGGACGGTTACTCTGCGGGGATAAGATCCCCGCAGTAATACATCGTACCGACATGCGGCATCCGGGGGGTGAGCTTGCATATTCAGTGCCGCGTTACCACGAGCGGTATTGGTGTACATTCACGTTTATACGGTATGCCGCCACGCCAGACACTGCATACTGTACAAACCGCGTATGAGAATCTATATTGCAGCGACATTCGGGCGCTCCAGTGATTGGCCACTCCTTCATGAATCGCGATAAAATTATTTACGAGAAATTTTCGACGCGAAATAATATTTTTCAAGCGTTTTCGAACGGAATACTCGAAAATTATTCAAATTAATTGATTTAAAAAAATAGAATGAATTTTTCATTTATTTATTATCATTATTTCTCATTTATTCATTCATTAATAATTAATGGATAACAAAAAAAGTAAATAATTGAATGATTTTGAAAAAATATATATAAATTTATAGTATATTTAATAGAGTATATAATATGTCGCCTAATATTTTATTCTTGTTATATTACATAGAAATATATAAATATATATAATTGCAATATTATTTAAATGGTGAAGGTTGAATTTTTATTTTTTCCATGAAAATACATAAATAACTAAAATGAAAATTGGAAATAATAATAATAATAATGATAATAATAACAATAATAATAATAATAATTATTATTATTATTTATTGTTATTTATATTTATTATTATTATATATTATTATTATTATTATTATAATTATTATTATTATAGTTATTATTATTAATAATAACAATAATAATAAGAATTATTATTATTATTATTATTTATTGTTATTATTAATAATAATAATAATTAATAATAACTATAATAATAATAATTATAATAATAATAATAATAATATATAATAATAATAAATATAATTATTATTGTTATTATTATCATTATTATTATTATTATTATTATTATTATTGTTTCCAATTTTCATTTTATTTATTTATGTATTTTTATAGTCAAAATAAAAATTAAATAATAATAATAATAACAATAATAAGCGTAAAATCTACAGAAGAACGAAATTCTCGATAGCTCGTATTTTCGTAGAATGAAATGAAAAATTTCATTCTTTCGCGCCAAAGCGATTGAATTCGAAGTTTGACAAATTTAATTTGTGTTTCGCTTTCTCTCGTTCACGCGTGGCTAATCACTGTAAGTTTGAATTGTTGCCGTATAACATGTACAGTATGGAGAGTTCGGTGTGGCGCCTACTCGATAGAGTTGGGCGCGGGATATTGCCGCGTGCCAGTCACCCGTTGACCGACCTCGCCTCACCTACGCCCCTCGTTCTCGCATTGGTCTGCGTTGCAGCAACAGCAATAGCAGCACCACGAAACGATGCAACCACAGCGATCGAATCGTTTGCCCCTCGACGATCGACGAATCTCCAGTTTCAACCCTCTCGTTCGAAAATCCGTTTCGATATCGTCTACGGAATTACCGCAGGCTTTCCCCCTCTTTCTCTTCTCTACCTTTCTCACTTTTTGTACAACTAACCACTTTGGTTTTTTTTTAATTTTCCGTTCTATCGCACGCTATTTGCTCGCGTTTGGTGGAACAAAGTTTTTGTAGTATTTAATGACGTTTATTTATTTTTTTGCACCTTCATTGTGATTCAAGGTCTTACTGGATGGATATTGGAAAATTGGCAAAATATTTGCAAATTTGAAGATCGATAGTTTTTGATAGAATAATGATACATAAATTAATTCAGGGTTTTTCACTACATTATTTAAAAGATTTGACTTGAATTATTATTAAAAGTGGTAAATGAACCTTAGTATTAATTTATTATTAGTTCAGCCATTCGTTAGGCTAAACGTGTACGACATAATCTAGACTTGTAAATCCACAATTAACCCATTTAGGTCTAACTTTTTTCCCGTCGGTCCATCCAGTAAGATCTTAATGACTTTAATTAATTTCTATTATTTTTTAACTCTCATTGTGCTCATTTATATCACAAAAAATTCCCGCATTACTTTCAACACCAAAAATGTACAAAGTTTTGTATATTCAAATGCACAATCGAGATCCATTAAACCTCTATCCAGAAAAATTCAGAATTTAATGAATACAATGAAATTTGATGATTGAAACAAATACATTTCATTGATATAAAAATAATAATCATGTTTAAAACACAGCCTGCGGCTACAGCTATCGGTTGATGTTTGAACGTCTGTTTGTGGGATCAATGAAGGGCCGAAAGAAGCTTTTCGTTATGTTTGCACGGATATGAAGACGGATTTATTGGTTGTCAGATCTTGAAGGGGAGCCAGAGAGAAAAAGAGAGACAGAGAGAGAGAGAGATAGAGAGAGAACGAGCAAAGTGCTCGTTTCTTGACCACCGCGAAGCCGGGTTTTCATTGTCGTTTCGTTATATACCCGTTCGAACCTTGTTCCACTAGCCGGGGCTCCGTCAACCCCGGCACACAGTAGTTTCACGTCGTCAACGCCGGAAGTCCGCATCGCGTGTCACATCCGCCACCCGCGTGTGTAACTACCAATCACGCGCTCTACTAATACGCGACTGCTATACGCGCTAAGTACGCTATAACCCTCGGACATATTTACGAGATTCAGCTTCGCTCAGCTTCCGTCACATTCACCGGTACATTAAACAAAAATAAAAACTACAATTTCAAACAAAAAAAACTCAAAAAATAAAAATTTCATACCAAAATTTAATTATTTCTCTGCAGAGAAATATTTCAATCACGAATTAAAAAAAAACTAAAATTAAAAAATCTTTCAATCACAAAAAAAAACTCGATACAAAATCAATAAATCTTTATTTTTCTCATTATAAAAAAAATGTATTCAGATAAAATGCCGAATTTTTGAATACCTCTCAAATCCCTCAACACGATCGTAAATTTGATTTCTTCCGCCAAATCCCAGTCGATAAAATCGTCTTCGTCCGTCGTTACAGATTTTCTACCTTTTGTGTAAATTCAACATTCGTTTTTCCGTCTTTTTTCCTTTATTTCAATTTTTTCTTTGTACCTTTAACCATGGAGCCAACGTATGAATGTATTCATGCATCGCCGGTTGCATTTTGTTACCAATGACCTCCTTCTCCATCTCTCTCTCTCTCTCTCTTTCTCTCTATCTTCTTCTCTCTCTCCCACCGGCCTTTCTCCCCGGGCTATTGTTTCTTCCGTTCGTTCGTCCTCTTCACGGCTCTTGGTTTCGCGTGGAATCGTTAACAACGATTTTGCCACTGTTAGTCGTCAACATGTTCCGGTTAAGCCTCCCACAATGGAGCCCGAGCACAGCGAAGCAGAGACCCAGAGGTCGGAGAATTGTGGATAGTCGGCTAAAGCACCTCCGGCAATTTTCCTTTTTTTTCTTCTTCTTTTAAATCGTTTTTTTCTCTCTCTTTTTTTTCACATCGTTATTGCAATCTCCAAAGGCGAAAAGCTTCTTAACGAAAACCAAGTAGCGTATAACTGTGTCGTGGTAATGTTCTATGGATATCACTCGTTTCCGAGACCATTTGGAACGTGTATGATAACACGTAAAGGTGAAGGCAATCTCCATTCCCAATTTAAATACGGAGTCGATCGTCGCCCACCTGCCAGGCCAGTAACCAGGCGGTAACCAGGCAGTAACCCAACCGACCGACCACCCACCCACCCTCCACCCACCCCGGAGCAAAGAGCCGGGCCACCGTTTCGCCGTGCACAACCGAGAAATCGATCGATCCTTACGAGCTTGATACATGCCAACGGTTCGTACCGACATTGCAAACGGGATTATTTATTGGATTCTCGGTCAACTCGAATATTAACGATTCACGGAAGTCCCATTGATCTTGACGTTGCCAGCGTTTCCACGTCTTGTTTGTAAGCCACGAGGAGAGACGCGATTCGAACGAAAATTTGTATTAATCAAGCGATGATGACAGTAATTATGCGCGAGCTTTTAGTAATTTATAAGCTTTTTGGCTGCTGTTTTTTTTGTTAGATGACTGTGTTGTCGCCTTAATTTGTATCTTCAGTATTTAATTATATTAATATACATCGATATAAAGTTGATTTCGTTGAAAAAAAAAATTAACCGATATAATTTCGGATATTTATTTGCAAAGAAAAAAAATTAATATATTTATTTGAATATTTCCATTTCGAAAAGTATAATAAGAAAGATTATTTGAAAAGCTTCATCGCATAATTACTCACGAATGATTGAACGCACTATTGACATTATTCGGTCAAATTTTTCATGACCTTTTGATCAATTCGGTGACAAACGATCGCGTCTCGCCTCGAATCATTTCAATCTCATCATATACGCTTTATTTATTTTTTCTCTTCGAAAAAACGTTATATTCGTACATACATATATATTCACGTTGTCAACACACGAAATACACACACGAACAGAAAATTACACACGGATGCACACAGAACGTAATAACAATAATAATAATAATAATAATAATGATAATAATAAATAATATCTTTCGCAAATGGCCAAGCTAGATTCGTCGGATAGATAAAGTTTCCATTTTTCTTGAATTTTCTTCAAAGCACTGTGCTTGAGCCGCATTTTGATTTAATTCCTTCATAAATATATACATATATGTATATAATTATATATATATATATATCTATATAATATATGCTATTTAAAGTGAGAGGCCTGTGATATATATATATATATTTATACCTCGTGCAAAGCTGCTTCGTCAATGTAAATGGAATGTGGCATCCCCCCCTAATGAAGTGCAGCATTTTTGATTAAACGAGAAACAGCAACAAGAGAGCGAAGCACTATATAGATTTTAAACAAGAACGTTGAAATAATGGCAAAAGTAACGAGGGCGAAAATTCAAGCCCATTGAGAATTCAAAGCCGTCGTGAGGCGTCGTTTGAAAAGCACAGGAGACGTTGCCATTTCGAATCTCGAGGCTTTTATACTCGTAATTCCGTTATAAGTTACGTGTAAAAAAAAAATTTTCCTCGTGTTTTCTCCGACTTTTGATGCATTTTGACGAGTGCTTGTCAAACGATCGTCTCACCAAATGAGCCGAGAGACACACACTGTTTTTTTCTCTTTCTTTTTGCACCGCATTACGTGGCAGATTTTAACGGGTCACTCGTGTATTTAATTGCGTATCTATTTTTTTTTTTTTTTTTTGAATTTTGTCATGAAAAAAATATTATTTGGTTTTTCTGACGACACGAATATTTATATTAGATAAGATTAATAACCAATGGTGTTAGTCCTCGTAGTTGTTAGACGAGCTGTTGCATTTTTCTATAGCTAGAAAGCCTTCCGCATCTCGTTATCATTTAGATATCCCACAAATGTTGTATCTCGTCGAATCACTCGAGACCAGGAAGTGAAAAATTAATTGGGAAAAGAAAGAAAGAAAAAATATTCTCGTACGTGCGTTTTTTTTTTTTTTCTTCAATCGATGAGAAATTTCGAAGCCGTGTCATCGCCGTGAACAATCGTTTATTAACCAAATTGTTCGTAGCGAATTTCTTTACTAATTTGCTCGTGAGCATCGTCGACGAGCATGGAACTACGAGTGATGATGCGAAAAATATATTATACATATATTTATATATATTTCAATCGTTGAACACACACACTGCGAAAATTGTGATGCATCATTTGGAAAAACGGCTTTGTTTCTATTTTGCCTTTCACGACACTCACATAGGCACGTTCTATTGACTTGAACGAAAGAAAAATCATTTTTTTTTTATTAAAAAGAAAAGAAATAAAAATATTGGAAATATTAGAATATTAAAAATTCAATGAATAATCTATCCAAAAAATATGTATTTGAAAATAACGAGAAAATACAAAAAAAATAAATAACTAAGAAGAAAAAGAAATACGAGAAAAAAACAAAAAAAAACTTAAAGAGTCAAGGTTAATTAATTTTTTTCTTTTTCAATTATTATTATTTAAATTGTGTAAATAGTAGAACAGCACGCTTCAACGTTAGGTGAATCGATTAATCGATCGGCGATTGGCCTCGTAAAAATGAGCCTCATCCACTTATGCTTCTCGTGTTGTTAATACATTTCCGATCATTCATCACGTATCTGTCTATCTTAGTTATAAATCCATATTGTCATCACTGTTATTGATTATTAGAACGAAAATGTGCTGATGCTGCTTTTTGATCGATCGACGCGCATAAATCGACGATGACACGAGCCTCGGAATTTTCAATTTTCATCACGTATTTATTTATTTACAAATTTTTGTTTGAAATAAATACAGAATCGACGAATATTTTCTATTTCGTGACGGTGGCTCGAAGAGCTTTCACCGAAATTATATTCTTCGCACGATGGAGATCAAAGAATAATGAAAAACAAGAAAAATATCACGATCGAGACTTAACAAACATACACACAAACACATTCACACACTCACGAACGTAAAAAAAAATAATAATAATAAAAACAACAACAAAAAAAATGTTTTTTTTTTCAATTATTTTTAATTTGATTAACACACGTAACGATCGAATTAATTAAGAGTATGTTTAATCGGGCACAGACTCACGATCCCGGTCTTGATATATATTTATTCACTCTTGTACAATTCACACCTCGTGTATACGTATTTGTTTAGAACGCTTTTTACTTAACGTTGTTTGCAGCTTCGGTCACTAATCCGATCACGATCTTCGCTCGCCACTTTTTTGATTTTATTTTTCTCGATATTTATTATACATTTATGTACTCGTCTTTTCTTTTAATCTTCTTCGAATTCTACGAATTTACAAAATTTTCACGTGAACAAAAAATAGTTCGTCCTGCGTTTCAAATGTGTTCGTTGTTTTTTTTTTTTTTCTACCCGCAGTTGCGAAAAAAGTTTTTCGTCTTATCTTCTTCTTCTTCTTCGTCGACGTCGGCGAAAGGGCATCGACTTTTCCTTCCAAGGGAGTGACACGATTATCTCGAAAGCTTTTGCCCTCAGTACCAGCATGAAAAAAAGTTCGAAAGGGGATGAAAAAAAAAAATTAAAATAGGAAAAAAAACAAAAATAAAACATCTTCCGTCGCACGTTCGAGATCGCGTGTTCGATACGCGTGAATCTACGAGAAGGAATAATAATTATCCATATCGTTCGCCGCGAAGCGTAGCGAGGGTAACTCGTGCTCACCCTCTCCCCCCCCCCTCGCGAGGCTTATTAAAACGGTGGAAAAACGCATCCCCCATAAAAAATAGGAAAATGAGAGAAAAAATCATAAACCCAGCAAAGTCCTTTGAAGTCCTCAAAAAAAAAAAAAAATAAGAGAAAAGCTCTTATCATTATTTTTCATCAAATTCCGCAATATCGGCAAATCCCTCCGTCACGTATGCAGTTTCGATCCAACCTTCGTCGTCTCTTCCCCTGTCTCAAGTATTTTTCTCCAGCCATGGGGGCTGCTAAAAAAAACAAAAAAATTTTTTTTAAATTCTTTTCTCCCTCGTTTTTTCTTTTTTCTTCGTTTCGTTTCGAATATATTTTGCACCCCACTGTCGAACCCTCCGGCTCGCCAGGATGCGTGCATGCCGCGTGCAATTTTACCCCCCATCGGATAAGGAAAAAAAAGTGAGTGAGGTAGAGTTCAGGAAGGAAACGTGCACGGTGTGCAACCCCGACGAAGCTTAGACACGATCTCACGTGCTACTCGAGTAAATCAGAGTACGCTGTGTTACACAGCCCATTCCACGTCCTTTCTCTTTCCTCGTTTCTTTCCCGTCTCTTTTTTTTCCGTCTCTCTTTCTCTTTATGGCTCTGCGATCTACCTGTCGCATGCGCTCCCGCGCTTTCGAGATTTTCAACGTTGTTGGCGGCTCTTAAAGACCACCGCGCTCGTGAAATTCGATTACATCGCATCTTCACGGATTATTATCATTCTCCTTCTCTATATCTATTCACTCATCGACCTTGGTATGAACCTTCGCCGCGGAACCAACGTTTAAATACCCGTCGTGTTATCTTGAAACATTAAAAATATAAAAAATAAAGATTACGCGAAGAAGGGATTAAAATTTTTTTGTAAAGGAAGTAAAATGGAAAATTAGATGTTTTTGATTTATTTTGGATTTAATTGACAGTTGTGCTGTAGCGTAATGAATTCTGTAGTTCGATGATTTAATGAAAACGTTTATTGATTAGAAGAAAAAAAATGAGCTGAGATATTCATGTGTCGATTAAATTACGTCATGGATTAAAGTTCATCGGCTATTTCGCTTTCAATTTAATTCCCAGAGATCTATTATTATCCACGTGACCTAGATTTTACAAGTCAAAGAACGATTGTCGTCGAACGATCGAAGATTTTTTTTCTAAATCTTTTTTCTTGTTTTTTTTTTTTTTTTTTTTATTCTTTAAATTTATTTTATTTTTATGACAATTCTATTTTATCTCGCGTTTTCTGACCGAGCGTGTAAAGCAGAATAGAACGCGGAAGGGAAAAAGCGCGACATGGAAAATAATACGTTTTCGAACCGATACAGAGAAAAAAAGTGCAATCGATAACAACGGGCTTGCAAGCGCGTGACCGCACATCGGTGAAATATTGCCAGATAACAAATACCAAATACGTTGTTGTTTTTTTTTTTCAGCCGTACAATACCTGACGGAATATAATTCATACATTTTCTCTCGTTACTTTTTTTTTATTCGTCGAATTTCTCTCGGGAATAAACGACGCCAGGGCAGAGAAAGAAGGATAATTCGAAAACAAAAAAATAAAGTATAACAAACTCATGTTGTACATAAATAACAAATATCCATAATTCGATTCGTCGAATTCAAAGTTAAAAACAAAATGAAAAAATACAAATGCACAGACCATGAATTTTGATATCCACCAGCTCGGAGAAAACAAATTATTCCAACAACGTAATCCAATCAGATGAAAAGTTAAAAAACAATGAAATCGGTGACGTAAAAAAATCTAAAAATACATTTCTTTCCCTTAATTTCGGTATATCCTTTCGTTGAATTTTCTTTTTTCCTCGTCGTAACTCGAAGATCGGTTTTTCCGAGCTTCCTCGAGAAATGGCCAATTATAATCGGAGTTCCTTTCGAGTTGCCAGTTAAAAGTTATTCGACGTTTTTTTTCTCCTTTTTCCAAGCAACTTTCACGGATTCTGGAGAGAGTACAATTGGATCGCGTGGGTTTTTCGGTTCTTTCTCATCGATACTCTTGAACAATTTTCTTCTTTCTTCGTTCTCGCAACTTCAGCATTTTGCTTCCAGATAACGATACTGCGGGTCCATAATAACGTTCTTTTCTCTCTCTCTTTTTTTTTTGATTGGGAAAGCTTTATCAACGCTCCCAATCAAACTTCGACACTCGATCGAATACCCTCAGCAAGTTTTCGGTTTTTCGTCTCGCTCTCGGTGTCTCTCTGTATCTCTTTCTCTCTCTCTCTCTCTCTCTTTCTCTTCCTCTCTCTCTCTCTTTTTCTCTTCCTCTCTCTCTTTTTCTCACTCTCTTTCTCTGGCTCTCTTTCTCTCTTTCTCTCTTTCTCTCTCTCTCTTTCTCTCTTTCTCTCTCTCTCTCTCTCTCTCTCTCTCTCTCTCTCTCTCTCTCCCTCTCTCTCTCTCTCTCTTTCTATTCGCATACAATCGAGCGAAGGAAATCTTTTCTCCGGGGATTTTCGCCACGCTCAAACCTCTTGACAAAATCCACCCTCGTCCCCCTCCCTAGTGCCATGAAAATTGCAGCGAGAACGGCATCGGACGGGATCGAACGTTCCACGCTATATTGCTCCTTCGTACAGCGAATACGTCTGGCCCGATCTCATTACCTCGTCTCGAGGGCCTCTAATTATCTCCGGTCAGATAACTTCCACTCGGCGAATAAAAGCCCCATGGAAAACGTACAGAGCCAATAAAGTCGAAGAAGAAGAAGAAGAAGAAAAAAAATGCTGAAGGAATTTTAACCAATGGGTCGGAAAAAAAACGAACGCATAACGAACTTTTCTTCAAATTTTTATTTAATTCGATTTGTATGAAAAAAGAGGAAATAATAATCATTTTGATATCATAATGACATGATTATTATGGATTTATGACCATGTTTTTTAATACAGTTATTACTGTACTTTGAATTATTATTATTGTTATTATTATTATTATTATTGTTATTATTGTGAATTGATTATGATAAAAATCGTGATCGAGGGCACGATCTGGATTACGCGCGCCGATCGATATTGAGATTGAGATCGGCGGGGCAAGCCTTACCCAAAAAATAATTTAAAAAAAGAATCAAATAGAATAAAAAATAAAATACAAATAAATAATAATAATATAATATATAATATTCCATAGTCTCGCCCCGTCGAGCGTGGCAGTCTGTAAGTTGAGTTTATAATGCATGTTGTTTTGTCTGTCCTTGCATGCAGGGATTCGGTTTTGTAACATTCGCAAATAGTGCTGACGCGGACCGGGCACGTGAGAGGCTACACGGCACCGTGGTTGAGGGCAGAAAGATTGAGGTGTGCATGAACTTTCTTATACTTATATAAATATATATTTAAAAAAAAAAAATACATATATATATATACATATTATATATATATTTGCATATTATTGAATTGCAACAATCGAAAATGACATGAAATTCGGTAAGAAGAGAGATAAGACGACATATGGTTTATATATATATTTCGGAAACATCGTTAACTTTAATCTAATCTAATCTAATTACGCATCTTCATCATCCTGTCTATACATTATATTTTGTTGTCTTTTTTAAAATATTTCAGGTAATAACTTGGACGCAGATACGTCGTTTATGCGACGTGTCTGCGTTTAATCGAATTGTGTTAATTTTAATTTCATATGTGTAATTTTTTTTTATGTTATTTGGTTTTTCATCGATCGCGATTTATCGATGATTATTGAACGCGGTAACGTATTGCGACAATCCTCGATTAAATGGATAAGGTACATCGCATCCTAGCATCCATGGATTTTTTTTTGCCGCACACAGCTCGCACACACTCACGCAAAAATTCGTATACACCAATGAAGGCACATGAACGAGAAGTCGCGTTATGATTTGTAGATTTATTCGTTGTTTTGATTGCTCGGGTTCGGAGCGCGAGGATTGTCGTTACGTTCGCGGGCGAGAACGATCAATTATTGAGCGGCACCATTTTTTAATATTTTTTTTCTTCATATTCATTCACTTCTTCGTCAATTGATCAATTAAATCGATTTACACGACCAAATTTGATTCGTTATTCGAAATTTATGTTCACGATATTTGATTTTCATACTTCGAATTTTTTTTTATCGAAATACAAAATTGTAATCTCAATTTAGATAATTTTATGTACATATTTCTTTTTTATTTTGAAAAATAATTCTTAGAGAAAAAAATTTGGATTAGTTATTCAAAATTCTTATTCAAGAAATTTTATTTCGAAAATCATTCGAATTTTTCATCGTAATACAAAATTATTATCTCAATTTAAATAATTATTCACACCTCTATCAAACATTTTTTCAAATTTATTAATTCAAGTTATTTATTTCCATTAAAAAAAAAATTTTCGCCGTCGTTCACTCGAACGAGTTTCCGATAAAATTGTGCGCTCGATCATTGTACATTTCTCATCAGGATCCAACCCTTCGGCGTCGGCTTATTCAACAAAAAAACATTAAAAAAAACCCTTTTCTCCCATTTTTGCATTATTTCGAATTAATAAAATGTCCAAATCAAAGAATACGAATAAAAAATAATATCACTTCCTCGATTGATCGACGCCGAGGGGTTTCGAAAAACATTGAGTGGCAAATAAGTGAGAATTCCCGGAGGGTTCTGTGGCGAAGGGTTGATGGTCGTTGGGTTCGTGGTCGACGAGGTTTAAGCCACGAAGTTGGGTTCCCCATCGACGATCGTACTTGCCGTTATCGGGCGAACAATTTCCACCAAAGATCCTTGGAACATAATTTATCGTCGGCGACCTGCGAGCCGACCAACCAATGACTCTCTACAAGGCCCTTCGGCCAACAAATCGACCACGAACAACCTCCGGAGCCTTGCGATATTTAAAACAAACGTATCTCTTGTTGTCCCTTGTAGAGCTACTCGCGTGGGCGTTGATAAAAAAAAAACATACACACAATCGTTACTAAATAACTGAAAAAGAGGCAGACAGAGGAACGATTAAAAAAAAAAAAATCAGAGAGCTAGCGAGCGAGAAAAGCGATGAGAGACGAATTGATAAACAAAAAACAGCGAAAACCGGAAAGAGTCGAAAGAAAATGAACGAAAAATGAGAGCGAGAGATAGAGAGAGAGCGAGGAAAAAAGAGAGAGAGAGATAAAGTGATAACGAAAAAGGTTGGAAAGATCGATCTATCGATAGCTCTGTCGAGAGTACACTCTAGGACACTGAGAAGGGGGCCTCACGTCCAAAGTGTCGAAAAAGGTAAGATAAATAAGACACGTGAACACGAATATGTTCGGGGAAAATAAACACACACAGATGGAAAGCATAAGCTGCATAATTATCGATCGGAAACAGAGTAATTGTTGGAGGATGGATAAAATGTGTACGTTTTGTACCGTACTCGCACTGCCCGCTCTCTCACGAGATTTTTGTACACACGTTGACGCCGTGCCAGTCGTTTTTGATCCTCAATCGCCCTTATTTGTATTATTTGCATTTAACGCGACTATTTTTTGCTATCAGGATCAGGATTTTATTGTTTTTTTTTTTTATTAACTGTCCTGTAATTTTTCTTTCATCCAAGTTGTTATTGCAATTTGCTGTTTAATGTTAGAGCACGCTTTCATGATATTATTGCTTTATTAAGGAGGTTCATTTTTTTCAACAACCCGTCAGAGAAGAAGAATAGAAATCAATAAAAAAATGACCCAAAAATATCCAAACAATCCGTCTGTCTATTAAGAAATTATTAAAAAATTTAATATTATAAAAAAATTGTTCGGAATCATTCAAAAATAACAGAAAAGCCAGATAAGTTGATGGAAAAAATCCTCAAACTGTATTTGTAGATCGAAAACAACTCGATCAAAAAAATCCAAATCAGAAGAATTAAAAATTTACAAAGAATTAAAATTAAAAAAAAATCGTATCAGAGAAATGGCATGGATATTCCCCAGAGAAATAAAAATTAGAAAGGAGACCAGTAAAAATCATTTTTTTAAAATGAATAGAAGCTCATTTAACTCATTTTGACAATAATCCTCATAACACCTTCATCCGCGGATAAATTACGTAAACCTTTCTTTTTTCCTTTTTTTTTTTCGTCTGGCACGTAGTCCGCGTCCTTACAATTTCTCGAACCGCTTTCACACACTCCAAATCCACATTGTTCCAAGTTTTTGCGCTTTAATGTAACTCGTATAACAACAGAAAGAAAGAGAGAGAGAGAGAGAGAGAGAGAGAGCTCATATCGCGATCACGTGCAGCACGTGAATGCGCGATTCACATACTACGATAATAATGAATAGAACTCTCAAACGACTCCGGGCTCTCGTATATAATAATAATAATGATGATAATAATGAAAAATGTGTATAAATACAAAAGTTCGCCTGTGTACCGTCGTCGCGATCTCGACTTCTTTGACTTCTACATTGTGTTCCCTCTCATTCTTCGTACTTTCGTTAATGACTTGTAGTTTGTTTTTCTTTTTTTTCAAATTTTTTTATCGTTGTTCGATTAATCTTTCAGTTTTATTCAGCGCAGACCCCGTTCAGGCGGGCTTTTGTAAAGAGCGAGCACCTACGCATCTCGCGTCGTCGTTTTTATATTAAAAATAAACATAAAATAAGAGAAAAAAAATGAGGAACAGGGTTTGTACTTCACTGGAAAGATCCGCGAGTGCATAAAGCACGCAAGCGTGAGAAAAACAGGGCTTTAACCCTTACACCACACGCAGAGTCATTTTGACCCTGTCATTTTCTCGTGAACAAACTTTTTTCAAAAAAAAATCTTTTTCGTTCCATGCAAATATTTCCAATCGCGATATTCATTAATATCAATCGATTTAACAATGTTCAAAGTATATTTGAGATTTTTTTCAACCCGATCGCACGAGTCAACTCCAAATTAACCCCTCGTGTGTCGTTGATCGAAAAAAGTACGTGTAAGCCAAAAAAAAAAAAATAGAAGAAAAAAACCCCGTAGCGATAAGACGTTCTCACTTCGTACACGTTCTCGCTTCAGTTACAACCATCGCTTCTGAAACTAATAAACTTTTCATATTATCGAGATAATTACCGCCACGAGGTGTGCTTACGAGGAGAATACGCCAAGCCGCAAACGAGCCACTTCCGTGACACGCGGGCGCGCGCGCGCCAATAAAATCCCCCTTCCTTGCCATGCATCGTTCGCATAGTTTCGAAAATAAATTATCATCTCATCGCATAATGCTTCGCAATCAATTCGACCTAATTAATTCGAAATTTTAGCATTGTTACGGCGACTCAGAAAATTATTTAAAGAAAATTGCGCGAGGCGACGAGCGTGGAGGGGTTTGGAGGGGTTGCAGCTGGGTTTGCATTATTTCGCGTTGACTGATGCCATTTCCGGGAAGCGGGGCTGCGAGGAGAGGGAGGGATGGGCGAGAGGGGGGAGTATCGAGGGCCTGTGTTTGAATATGTACGCGCAACCGGAATTTCCAGGCTCTCGAGCGAGAGCAGCAACCTTTATTTCACACGTTACAAAGCTTTTGGCTAACGGTGGAGGGATGCGCGCGGGACAAGAGTGACGCGAGTAGGGGGGGGGGGGGGGGAGCACTCGCGTGAAACGAGACGAGAAGCAAAAGAGAGAGAGAGAGAGGGAGAGATTGAGAGAGGGGCGAGAAGGGATGAAAAGAGGGGGTAGAATGCAGAAGCAACTGTACTCGTTGCACCACGTTGCAACGGCGAAGCCTCGCTTCCACACAGCAACCCCATTCAATGCTCCATTATCCTAATGAACACCCTTTGTGAGATTCACCGGGTACGCGTGTCTGTGTCTTTATGCTCGGGCTCGTTGCAACGCTACGGTAACCTTACGAGAGCTTTTTAGCTTGTCGAAAAATATGAAAATAATTCTCGGTCCTGTGCGTCGCAATACCCCACTCGAAAATCTCGATGAAAAATAGGGGCGGGGTGTGCAAGTTTGAGAAGGGAAGAGGAATACATCGTGGATTCGATTTCATTCATTGCCGGGATTATTTTTTTACCGTTGGTTTTATTTTGTACTTTGGCCAGTCTAAACTCCATTTTTTTTCAATGGTTTTGTTTTATTTTGAATTGAAATTGTATTAAATTTTTTATTAATTGAGTTCGGATTGAATTATTTTTTTGATTGATTGAACAACACTTGAGTAATTTTATAGTTGATTCAACTTAAATTGAAGGCATTAGTCAATTGTTATTATTCAACTTCAATGCATTTTGTAATGAATTTAGATCAAATTAAACCAAAGTTTTGGGTAATTAAATTCAAATTCAAATGAGGAAAAAAAATCATGATCAAATAAATTTCGTGATCAATTTAACTCAAATTGAATAAATTTGTTGACTATTTTCATTCAAATTAAATTTTCTTCTTTAATTAAATTATTTATTCAAATCAAATTAAAGCTTTAATTCAGATCAAATTGAATAAAAATGTTAATTAATTAATTTCAAATTTCAATTTCGAAAGAAAAAAAAAATCACACCCATCCCCGTCGACGATAAATTCCGTTAAACCGTAATCCCCTAGAAAACGCACATTTTCCAAGAGAACTAAAACCACCCTAATTACGCGGAACGCGATCAGGATCAAAACCGTCATAGTTGCGATATCGAAAAATTCCTCAGTCATTAATCATTCGAAAAAACAAAGTAAAAAAAAACCGGAAGGCTATCGTCGTTATTTTGTCCAATCCCCTAAGCTTCCTCTGACCCGTTACACGTGTACATGTGCCAAGCGAATTTTGATCGATGCAATGATATTCATGCATGCTTCGCTAATGGCGGAAAGCCGTGGCACAACTGCGACACGAAACGAGACACATATTCTCCTCTATATCTCCACCTCTCTCCCTCCCTTCCCCCTCTCGGTCTCCGGTATTTTCGCCCGGGAATCCGATTGTCAGAGAACAAGTTTACTTTTTGGTCGCGAGAAACGTACACATTTGCAAAACTTTTCCGCGTCGAGCGGCCTCCGAGAGAGCCCTCGACGATATAGAACCGACCATAGCTCGCGCGTCCATCGCGTATGGCAGTGCAACACCGGGGTAGAGCGGTAGGACGAAGGTTCGGAGGGTTGGGGAAGGGCTGGGGGTCGGTCGGTCTGTTGCAACTGCCGCGGACTCTCGCTCTTTCGACGATGGGACCGCGAGAGCACCACACGAGCGAGTTTTCGGCTTAGCAAGTCAAATTTATGCAGATACGACGAACGCAAGAGGACGACGACGACGACGACGACGACGACGACGACGACGACGATGACGACGAGTGGGAGGAATACGAACGCGAGCTAACCCCACGACCTTCTTCATCCCCGCCCACATTTTCTACTCGTGTACGGAGAAATTTGCAGTCCACCCTCGTTCAAACGCGTTGCAACCCACCCACCCACCCACCCCCTTTCCCACCCTCGCCTACGGGCTTTCAACATCGCCACCGCGCCCGTTTAAATCGACGAGCAATGCTCCTGGGCTCTTACCACCGCGCTTTTTATCGCTTCATCCGCCGTATTTTCCGTTCGTTAGGCTGCCCGGAAAATGTTTTCGAGAGGGCCACTCGATGAAATAATAATAAAATCGATGAGTGGCTCGAATGCGGAGGAGGGCTGGTTTTATTCGCGCTGTGTTTCGACGTGGAAAAAAAAATTCGTTGGAAGGAAGAGGGTGGGTAATAAAGGATGGAAAATTGTTAGGCAGAGCCTATGAGTGGCTTCGGTTGCTGCGATATTTATCAAACGTTTTACTAATTAGGAATTGTAATTAGGAGTTTTTTTTTGTGGGTTTTTTTTTTGTTTTGAAGTTTTTATTTACGTGGTTTGATTATTGGGAAGTGAGTAGAAGGGCTGTGGGAATATTTTATTTTTAGGTTCGGAAGGGATTGGATAGATCGTCAGATTTTGAATTTAAATGATAATCATTTTTTTAAAGTTTTTTGAATTATTGATTGTAGGATATTTAAAAAAACTTTTGACTATTCGACGTTTAATTTCCGCGATTTAATGATGTTGAAATGAATCAAAGTGACGTGGAATTATTTCATTTTCATGTTTGAGTAGGATCGAATCAATAGTCAGATTTTTTATCCGAATAATAATAATTGTAGAATATATTTATCGAATATTTTACTTATCAACATTTTCTTCAACTTTTTATTCTCGCAATTTAACGATGATAATTCAAAACGTCGCAGAAATATTTTATTCTCATGTTGAAGAACGATCGAACGAATCGTCAGATTTTCCGTCTGAATAATTATTATTTTTCAATAATTCCTCGAATTATTAATTGTACAATAACCTAAATAACCTAAATAATTCCTCGAATTATTAATTGTACAATCTTTATCAAATATTTTACAACTCAACATTTTCCCGAACTTTTAACCTCCGCAATTTCGAAACAATACACAAAAGTATACTATTTTATTTCTATGTTCCGTAACGTTTCGAGAAATCGTCAAATTTTCAATGTAAAAAATAATTATTTCTCAATAAATCCTTGAATTATTAATAATTGTTCTCTCGTCAAGTGCAGCGTATTCTTCTAATAGAGATATAAATTTTATTCAAAAAAATTCCTATTGACGGATATTCTCGTATTACGGATTTACGGAAGGAAATCAAATGCAAGAACGGCTGATTAGTAAATTTGCATTCCGTTTAAAGCACGGACTTGGCTGCCACGCGGTAGCGCGGTTGACAATACTTCCAACGCAAAATATCCCGCATGGTTGGGGGCGGGAGGGAGAGGGTTAGGTGGGTGGTCGGGTCAGGTCGGGATAGGTAGGCCGTATCCAGCTGAGCGGCGATGACGCATTGGCATTGTCTCGCTCGCGCCCTGACGCGTCACGCACTCGCTCGACAGTTACAGCTCGCTTCAATATTCACGCGTTTGTTAACTCGACGTTCCCCAAACACGCGTAATTGTCTTTTCCGTGTTTGTTCACGTTTTTCATACGAATTTTCACGTACCCGATCCTTCAAACACACCCGAAAATCAACGAAAACGACGAACAAAAAGAAGAAAAGGCGCTCTCGACAAATCCTCATTTTTTTTCTCTAAATTTATGTAATGACATGTAATTATTGAATTATTTTCAGTGATAGGTGCGAAGGTGCTCGCGATATTATACAGGTTTTGGAAGAAAGAATGAAGAGAAATTCTTTAGTATTAATCATAGATTTAATTTCGATTAGCGTAGTTTTAGTTTTTACTAATCAATCAATTAATGAAGCGTGAGACGATGGTTTTTACGTACAATTACTATTATTATCATTATAATTTTTCATTTGTATTCATTGACGGTTTGTCCAACTAAAAAAAAATTCTTACTATAAAATTTGTCGCAGATATTTCATTGAATCAATTTATTTATTTATTTTAATCAACATATAATTCACTCGTCTCACGTTCCATTTTCTCACAGACTATAAGCTATTGAAAAACGCAAGTGACGACTCGCGAATGAAAGCACTCGTTCAAAATTTCTCATAAAACAGAATTTTCCATTAACTTCTCATTTGTTTCAAAAATATTCGTTGAAATTTAAATTATCTCGTTTTTTTCGTATTTTAAAATTAACCGTTCGTGAATTACCACAAGGCAGAAGGGTTAAATGTAGCGACGTGAGTCATTGAACGATCTTGAAAATGTTACGTGACTGTTAGTAAAACGTAACTCTCGGGTCAGATCGATTTTTCGTAGCAATTAGAGAAATACGTGTCCTTCGTCGGTTTTCCTTTATTTCACATTGTTTCTCTTCGCTGTGGCTGCTCAAGGTTGAGTAAAGTGTAAGTGCGCTTGATGGAGTTCTCATCTCGATTGTTCACCAACGAAGCTTAGCACAGAGTGGACCCTGAGGGGGGGGGGGGGGGGGGGGTGGAAAGGAGAAGGGAGGGAAAAATGAGCTTTGTAGAAAGTGCACAGACGAGAGAGAAATAAAAATAAAAAAAAAAAAGATGTTAAAACGAAGAGGCTGTTATGAGAGGGAACAAAACGATGATGAAAACGTTTGTACAATTTAAAACGCGGTTGGTTTTGTACGTTGAATAATACGAAATTGTACAAAAGAGCGGATACGGAATTTACGAAGACAGAGAAAATGTTGAGCCTGGTGGTAATGAGCGAACAGCGGTTAATCCACGCTCGAGTTAAGACGAACGAAAGAATACGGAAAAAAACAAGATAGGAGGAAAATTATTCGACACACCGTTGAGAAATAACACGGTTGAGATCGCGAGTCGTTAATTGCGAGGGCAGAGCCCGGACGGATGAGCGATATTTTTTTTTTCAATCTCTTTTTTAATGAGAAAAAACGCGGGATTTTTTTCGAACGGAATTCGGTGAAATTATCGTCAATTTTTTTTTATAAAATTTTTGTGGGAATTGATTATAATTTTTCGATAAAAGAAAATTTGGTTTTGCTCATTGTTTATGTGGATGAACCAGTTTATGTCTTACTTTTGCGTTGATTGTTGTGTCTGATAACTTTGAGTTAGAACTTGCTGGAATAAGTTCATTAAACAATTTGAAAAAAAGTAATAATAAATAAATTAACTAAATTTGAAAAATCGAACGCATTAGAAACAGATCTTGCTGGTTCGTCCAAAATACGATTGGCACACTAAGAACTCGATGAGTAAATAATGATATTTTCAATTACGAAAATTATAATTTTTCCATCAATCAACAAATTATAATTCGAAAATCGTCGACCGATATCATAATTTTTCAGAAATCGAAAGGGAAAGAAACGAAAAAAAAAATTCGCTCATCTTCGAATTATATGCACCAGTTTTGGGCTTGGAAAAAAATGCAACGCCTGCACTAAGATTCAGTTGAAAAAAAATGAAAATACAAAGGTCTGAATTCAACGAACAAAACCTCTACTCCAAAATCAAATTAAAGAAAAAAAAAAAATTAAACATGTCCAGAACTGATGCAAACTTAGAATTAACATTCATAATAATAAAATTATCGAGGACAAAACGAAAATCGCGAAACGCGCACAATCGTCACGTAAACAACACCGGAATAATTGCAGAGAAATTTCTGTGCTCTCATGAAAATTTTCACCCGCCTCCTCTTTCCCTCCCCCTCGGCGGCAATCAACGTGATATCGTGTATTTTAATCGTCGCCGTGTGTTGAAACGCGACTGTAAACGTTTTGACGGACGATTGTGCGTAATTCGCGATGCGAATGTCAGTTTCGACACAGGAAAAGTACGTTGTTTCGTGTACATGCACAATAAGCGGTTATTATACTTTGATACGAATAGAGAGATTCGCCACGTGGCTCGAAACATCCGAGAGAGAAAGAGAGAGAGAGAAAGAGAGACGGGGAAACGATGAAAAGCTTGCGTCGAATTAATTCACGCTGCGTAACTTCAATTTCCAACGGCTTAATTAAATCACGTTGAAACGGGCCGCTTCGACGAACGAGAGCTCCGTGCGCCGCCTTCATTATCAGTTTAATTGCAAGGCGTCCCGGATGCTCTCGATTCTCACGATTAAACATTTCATTGTAACGTAAATCAACGGATATCATTCATTCGCGTTGACAAAACGCGTTTCGAGCTTTCCGGGGTCGAAGAAAAGAGAAAATATTTAATCGAATTGAGCAAAAAAAAAAAGATGGATCAGTTAAAAATAAATGTTTAGCCACGTGGGAATCTTTTTATTACATCGTGAGTAAGGAATTCGAGTGGAAGATGTAAAATTGTGTATTAATCGGATTTTTTTGAATTTTTTCGACAGGTCAACAACGCAACAGCGAGAGTACAGACGAAAAAACCACCGACAGTTCCGAACGGTAGGTTGCTAGATGTTACTAATAATATTTTTTTTATAGTGAATTATGTTAATTCTCGACGGTTCGGTGGAATTTTTTGACGGTTACACGGGGTCAGTTGAACCCCAACGACCAAAAGGAGGAGGATCACACTCAGAGTTTTTATTATTTTGAAGTATTAAGAACGTCGAAGGCTTATTTGAGAAGTCTTCGAGAATTAGGAGAAATACGTTTTTTCGTTTTTTTTTTTTTTTTAAATTTATAATTTTAACATAAGTTTAAAAAAATTGAAAAAATTGTCTAAATTAATTTTTTTTTTACAAACAACATCTATAATTCGCGGTGCCTGCATTTTCTCTATTCTAATTGAAATTTGCAGTTGGATCTCGGAAGTTTTTATCACTTAGGCTATCGCTGCATAACTTGAAATAAAAAATTAGAAATATAATAAACAATTGATGAATAGGAAAATTAGTCTCAAATTATAGTTTGACGGGACTATGAAAAATATAAAATGATGATAATAAAATATAGAATATAATGAATATATAATAATAATAATAATCATGAGAAATGATTGGAATTCGTTTTTTCTTTCGGGTATCCAAATATCTAGAAGGTAGAAATATTCATAACAGTTTCAAATTTGAAAATAATAAAAAAAAACATCTTAGCAACAGATCTGTCACGATATCATAGTTCGAGATAAAAATTTTCGCGATAGTGCCTAATTAAAAAATCCCCATTATTTTTCAACACGACCATGAAAAATCTCCGAGAAATCCAACGTCTAAATTATAAAAAGAACTCGAATTAATTCGTATAATTCCGGCAAAATGTATCCAAATCAAATCGCAGAAATTACGCGGGAATCCTCCGGACCCCGAACAACCCCGTTGGGGTAGTTAATAACGTTGCCAGACGACGGCAGACGGTTCGAAATCAAAAGGAATTTTCGTTGATGGCGCTTGATTCGAGCGTTTCGATCGAGCGACGATGCTCGCTAATTCGCGATTCGTTTATCTCATAAACCGGGGGGAGTTGCAGTTGCCGAAGCGACGCGGAATTTCGTCGGTGGTTTGTGCGTGTCCCGGGTCGATTAGCAGCAAACCGAGCCGAACGCGTACGCGCGAAAGATCGCAAACGGCAAGAGAGAAAGAAAGAAAGAGAGAGAGAGAGAGAGAGAGAGAGAGAGAGAGAGAGAGAGAGAGAGAGAGAGCGAGAGAGAGAGAGAGAAAGAGAGGAGAGAGAGAGAAAGAGAGAAAGAGAGAAAGAGAGAAAGAGAGAGAGAGAGAGAGAGAGAGAGAGAGAGAGAGAGAGAGAGAGAGAGAGAGAGAGAGAGAGGAGTCTGCGCCCCGCTGATCCGGTCCTAATCTCGTTTTAATTGTGTCGGAATTCGAGCGAGCCCAGCCGATCTCTGATCCAGATTAGCCCGAACCGATTGTCTGTGTGTGCTTGCGTACGTGTGTGCTTTCGCAGCCGCGATATGCGCTGTCGCGAAAACATATTGTCATACATCGGCAACGTTGTTAAATCCGTGAGAAAATAATTATTCTCATTCTCGTATTTTGCCACAAATCGAAACGAGAACGAGATATTGATTTTATAATTATTAATCCTCCTCCCGATTGTTCGGTTGATTTGTGAAAATAATCCGTGGCTCTTGTCGTCGTGTCCATTCGCTGTCCGGAAATTATCAATGACCGGGGGTTGAGAGAGATTAACCGAGTGACCCTTCATCGTTGAAACGTTTCGAACGATGTTCGGATGAATGACGGTTTAAACCGGAAGCTTGAAGAGTTGGACAATTTTTTATACGATTCGCTCGATTTGGTCACGTTAATTCGAGGATTATGATGACCTGTTGACGGACTGCGTTACGTATTTTGATACGTTAAGGGGGAATAATATTTTTGAAGATATGTTTTTTTTCATTTTAATTCCAAAAATTTGGGGGAAAAATTATAATTGAATAATCGTATTGTTCAAAGATTATTATCCACTGTTTTTGAATAATATTGATCCGGTAGAAGTAGCAGAACGTGTTTATTGACAATATGGTAGATTTTATTTTTGTTTTTCATTTATTTTTTCTCCCTATTTTTTTTTTCCTCCTGTCATTCTCGTTCCGTATAATACAAGTATTTGGAGTATATTATATATAGTTCGCGCATATTGCCACGATATTTTATTCTATTTTATTCTGTTTTATTTATCTTTTGCAATTTTATATTTTTTATATTATTTATTTTCAACCGAAATTCAAATATTTGTATCTTTCGATTCAACCTGTAGAATCCGTAAGAATTTCATGGGATCGTCAGCCCGAAATGCTTCGCGAAAACCGCGCGAACCCGATTAATGACGATGAATCCCTTAACACCCAGTAGGAAACGAGTCTCGCGAATTTACAAGGCCAATATGCCACGGCTGCGATGCTTGAGTTATAAATAAGATGGATCCGGTCGAGCGGCGGACAATATAAGCGATCGTTGATGGGTGCCAAGGGTTTCCCAACGACACGACCAACACCGCGTTTATCGTCTCTTTATTCTCATCCTCGTGAATTATATCGCCGTGTGTGTGTGTGTGTGCGTGCGTGTGTGCGTGTTTGTGTGTGCGTGCGTGTTGGACTTTTTTCGTACGTTCGTGTGTGAGTGAACGAACGATGGGATCGAGTAGAAACGATTCATCGCTAGTGCAGAAGGCGAGGTTAAGCCCTCCCTTCCCCCCTTAAGTTTCTACACTCCACCTCTAATTATAACCAAATTCATACGCCCCAATTCTAACTCGATCGAACTCTTCCTCTCTCTCTGATAGGCTCTCTCTCTCTCTCTCTTTCTCTTTCTCTGTCGCTCTCTCTAGGTTATTCTCTCTCTCTCTTTCTTTCTCTCTCTCTCTCTCTCTCTCTCTCTCTCTCTCTCTCTCTCTCTATCTCTGTCGCTCTCTCTAGGTTATTCTCTCTCTCTTTCTCTCTCTCTCTCTTTCTTCTCTTTAGGTTATTTCTCTCTCTTTCTCTCTCCCTCTCTCTCTAGGTTATTTCTCTCTCTCTTTCTCTCTCTCTCTCTCTCTTTCTCTCTCTCTCTTCTCTCTCTCTCTCTCTCTCTCTCTCTCTCTCTCTCTCTCTCTCTCTCTCTCTCTCTCTCTCTCTCTCTCTCTCTCTCTCTAACACGCCAAGTTTAGTAGATACAGATACGTCTCTGTCTTCTAATACATATTCCTCGAGAGTCCGGTTTGCCAGAGCCTTCCTCCCCTCCCACCCTTACTTCTCTTGTACTTTTCCGTCTGGTTAAGCATCCATCAAGCTCTCCAGTCAGAGCCCCCGGACTGCACTTTAATGCAACGAGCCAAAACCGAATAACTCAGTTATTCCTCGAGGTCTTCTTCCATCTCACTCGCTTCCCACCCCATTCCGGTCTAAATCAAGTCTTCAACGGTCACGCCATTTTTATCTCGCTCTCCCTTTTCCTCTCTCTCTTTTTTTTTTACTCTCGTCCGTGATTACGTCTTCAGAAGTTTTTCAATCTACGGATATTGCGAATTCGAGGTTGATTTATCGGTTGCAATAATAACCACAATTTTTCTTACTTCTTTTCATAGATTTCTCAGGCTTATTGTCTGAGACTACTCTGGAACCTGGCTTTACGCTCTTCGGGGTAACATTGGGGTCCGAAAGTTTTTACCTCGTCTTAGAATTTCAGGAATTACGTTTTTTTGTTTTTTAAAATAAAATTGTTCTTTTTATAAATCTGTGGAACCTTGGAAAGAAGTGAAGCAAAAGAAACGATTTTATATAATTTATCAGTGAATTCGGATGTAGAAAAATTATCGTTGACATAATTCGTTTCTTTCATAACTTTGAACCCACAGTGTAAAATGGGTGTAATTATTTTCATAAATTACTCAGGCTTATCATCGACTCTAGAATCTAGCTATCGCTTCTCGGGTCCTCCAATAGATTATCAAAAATTTTTCCCCTTGTCTTAAAAATGTACCAGTTACGAATTAAAAAAATAAATTCCATTTTTCCATGTTTTCGTGCCATATCAAGAATAAGCGAAGCAAAAAAAACGATTTCACATAATTTATCAGTCAATTTTGATGTACAAAAATTATAGTCGTTATAATTCCTTCCTTTCAAAATTTTCGCCGAGCCCATGGGTATAATTCGGCCGAGAGGGGGGGGGGGGGGGGAGGGGGGTGAAGGAGGGTAATATTCTATGTGGAATGAAAGTCCTTAAAGTATTTGGAACGAGAAAACTATGGGTATGTCGACGTTTACGACGAAAAACGGGGGATATTGCTTTTGCCAAGGAAAGCCGTAAATCCGATGTGATCCTGCTCGTTTAGAAGATAGCCGTGGAGGGGGGGGGAGGGGTTACGAGAGAGAGGTTTCCGAAAGAAGTTTCCGTGTACGCGCGTTTCCCGGGACCTCCTCGATACCACGCGAATCGCCGAGGAATCTCTCCCGACTCCGGCAATCTGGCCTCCGGGCTTTAATTCATTCGTCCGGGCAATGGCTGGATAAACGTGTCTGACAATCGTTAACCACCGCAGCTACGAGCGGGCGAAATCCTTAAAGCTCGTAAAGATCCGGCGAAGCAAACGGGTTGACACTGCAAAAATCCTTTGACGACGATCTTCCGGGGGGCGTTCGCGGTTTTTGCTTACGTTTCGATGCGAATGAAAAAAAAAAAAAATTCGTTACCGACTTTATCGACGAACAGATTGGCGCCTCGTTCGCTTCGACGAGGCACGAGAGAAGGGGGAAAAAAAAGGAAATAACAAGAAAAAGTTTCGAAGGGTTGATGAGGGATCGAGATTGGAGAGAAGGATGAAGAAAAAGTGCAACAGTACGGTGAAATTAGCGCACTGTGATGTGATAAAACGGTTGGCTGGAACAGACGTCGATCGATGTTTAAATCAGCTGATACAGATTTTTACAAAAATAACCCGATAAGAAAAAAATAACTACATATTTTATCGATGTAAATAAAATTCACCATTTTGTAAATTAGTGGTATTTCCGCGAGAAAAAAATTATTTAAAGACCGCTCATTAAGATGCGGTAAATTAAACGTCTTCGAAGACGCGAACGAAATAAAAATAATAAAAAAATCGTTGAATTGTGATGGAATAATGAAATTTTTTCGTGAAATATGTTAATACCGAGAGACTTAATTAAATTCGCCGTTGCAACGTTATTACATTGGCGAAGAACTGGAAAATGTGTGGAATCGTGATTGAAGAGATTAAGTGGAATCAATGGCCGCTGACGTTGGCAGTAATAGAGCTCCCTTTCGAGATCCGTTCGCTTTCTTTTCTTACCAACCTCAGTACCTAGCTGTCTCGTCCCCTATTGTGTGGATTTTTCTCGGTCGTGCGGTTTTTTTTTCTCCCCTTTTTTTTCGCTCTTTCTCTCGTGCTTTTTCTTCTCCGGTACTTTTTCTCTCCCAAGGGAGGTCCTCGGTCTCGTCGAAAGAGTGCGGAGCGAGACCATGGGTGAGAGCTTCGCACCGTGGGGCATCGCCCATACATCTGTGCTTCTGCGGGTTGCGTGCTGTATCGTGAAAAATTTATCGTTTCACAGAGATTTTTTTTTATTTT
Source organism: Sussaba pulchella (assembly GCA_963971145.1). Lineage (NCBI taxonomy): Eukaryota > Metazoa > Arthropoda > Insecta > Hymenoptera > Ichneumonidae > Sussaba > Sussaba pulchella. Next base: position 4,264,629 of record OZ020178.1, read on the forward strand.
ATTTTATTTTATTTTATCTTATATATTTTTTTGTTTTTCTTTCGTTTTCTCTTCACGTCGTATTTTACCGGAACGAGGGTGCAGAAATGATTGCTATGGCGAGAAAAGAATCCAGACGATTTCTCTCACGTTTCACAAAAGTTTATCTTTGCGCGAAAAAAAATCATTCTTTTTTGTTTTAACTTTCAGAAAATTATCCGTCTTTTGACGCTTTTCTAGGGTCTTCGTTACGGGTTAATTTAGTATCGTCAATTCCATTTGACATGGAATAATAATAATAATAATTAAAAATAATAATAGTAGAATATAATTATAATTATCAATTATAATATTTAAAAAAATAATAATAATGATACTATATTTTACGGAAATAAGAATAATAATAATTATTATTATTATTATTATTATCATTACTATTATAATAATAGAAATAATAAAATACAGAAAATAATAGAAGAAAGTAGAAATAATGATCATAATTTATAATATTTTATAATAATAATAACAATAATAATAATAATTATTATTAATATTATTATTATAATTAATCAATATTATTATTATTATTATAATTATTAATATTATTATTATTATAATAAAATATTATAAATTATTATTATAATTAATTAATATTATTATTATTATAAAATATTATAAATTCTCATTATTATTATTATTAATTATTATTATTATTATTCCTCTCAGCCAGACTGTGGGTGCTTCGAATATATAGGATTGACTATATGCAATTACGTGCATCAGACGAGTATTAAGTAAACGCTCGAGGGGATGTAGTAAAAATGTAGGGAAAAGGTCGTAGGTGGAGAAAACCAGCGAGGGTATAGCAACGGTCGAGAGATCGATACTTCGTTTTCCAAAGAGCAAAAGAGAAACAGACAGAAAGAGAGAAAGAGTGTGTGACAGATCGAAAAAACGAAGAAGAAAAAAAACGTAAGAAAGAAATTGCGAAGCTAGTTTTCTCGACAGTCGGGAAATTGACAGATGTATCCGAAGAAATTTTCTCGCTTTGTCATGCGATCTTCGTTTCATCTTTGGCTCGAGTTTCCTCGGAGATTCCGCGACCCGACTTTTGCACACTTTTCTTTCGTCTCCCCGGCCCCGAAAGAGGGAGAGGGCCGAACCCTCTCCCCTCCCCGCCGTCTCAGACAGTTGCAACAGCGAAGCATCGTGTGCGAGGCCTCGGTTCTGCCCTCCAGGAGCGTTGAAATAAAAATGAAGACCGTTTCCGTCGAGAACCTCGGCGAGAGTAAAAAAAAGAAGAAAAAAAAAGAAGAAGAAAAAAAAAGTTACGAAAGCTCGTTAGCGAGAAAACCGTATACACTTTTCCGCACTCTTTCATCCTCCTTTCGTATCACATATTTTTCTTTTACCTTTTTCCACGTGTCTCTCGCTCCTTTCTTCTCCTTCGTTCGTCTCCCCTGCGCCCCTTTCGAGACTCAACCTACCCCCGTTACCGTTCCAGCGGCATTCATAATTTATGCAACGCTGGCCCTCATTAATGGCACCGTAAATAACGCGTCTGTCCCGAGGAATATGTTGCGAGGCTTGAAACATAACGGGTGAGAAGCTTCTCGTCGAGCCAAGTCTATCTCGATTCCGAGCGTTTTTTTTTTCTTCCTTTTTTCTTTTCGTTTCATTATTTAATTGGAAACTTTTTATGAAAATCGTTGGATTCTGGATAAAGTTATTCATTGCTGCGGTAAGTCGTTCTGTCGAATGTCGAATCGAGTCTAGAATGGAAAGAAGAAGAAGTTGAAGAATTTATATTGATTCTATGGTGAATAGAATAATTTGAATTTATTTTCATTTTATTCTATGCAATTCTTACCATTTGAAGAATGCGTAATTACGGTTTTATCGATGGCGCAACGACAGTTCGATGCAGCTCTCGAAAGCTCGAAAAGCGTTTTGTAAAGGGAAAAATGTCTGGGACGGCGAAACTCCATTCGCAGACGAAATATTTACATTAAAAAAATACACTCGGTACGCAATCTCGAACGAGCTTTTTTCAAAAATGTATTTTGATGTCTTTCAAAAACAAAAGAGCCGTTTAAGCGAAACACCAAATGAAAAGGAAAAAAAATTAAGCCGTAGGATGGGGTCGTTTGCCCGTTGAGGAAAAGTTGACGGGGCAGCGACGAGACCGGTGGGAGAAAATTAATAACGCCTGAGCTTTTATGCAGTAGCGCGGGGGGCAGGAATGGGCTTTGAGGTCGACTCGCAAAGTATCCGAGAAATGAAGCAAGGGAAGCGAACTCGAAGTAAAGGCGGAAAAATGAGAGAGAATGAACGTGAGCTTTATTTCTGCGAAGCTTCAACCGCTGAAAGCTTTGCGGTCGCCTGATTAATCTGTATGTACATGTATATATGTATGTATGGTCCTTTTAATAATATCATCGGCAATAGCGATGCTTTAATATTGCGACGACGTCCGTCTTTGGATTCGATAATATTAATAATATTAATATTAATAATAATAATAATAATAATAATAATAATAATAATAATTATTATTATTATTATTATTATTATTATTATTATTATTATTATTATTATTATTATTATTATTATTATTATTATTATTATTATTATTATTATTATTATTATTATTATTATTATTATTATTATTATTATTATTATTATTGTTATTATTATTATTATTATTATTATTATTATTATTATTATTATTATTATTATTATTATTATTATTATTATTATTATTAATTATAATTATAATATTTATTATTATTATTGATAATTATGATTATTATAATAATAATTATTATTATTATATGTAATAATTATTTTTATATATTATTATTATTATTATTATTATTGCTATTACTATTCTTATCGTTATTCTTATTGAAATTTAAAAAAAAGAAAATAGAAAGAGAGAGAAAGAGAGAGAGAGGAGAAGAAAGAAAAAACGAAAAACATGGTAACAATAATTTCTATAATAATGATAATAATAATAATAATTATTATTATTATTATTATTATATTACTGTTTATTATATTATTAGAAATAATGATTATTATTATTCGTTAAATTTTAAAAAAAGAAAAAGAACGAGCGAGAGAGAGAAAAAGAAAAAGAATAAAGAAAGAACGAACGAAAAAAATCTTTCGACATCCGTCAGATTGTCTTTTCCTTAAAAAAAATCGTCGAAACGAAATTGCTTCAGAAAATTGATGACGCGAGGGCGTGCGGGAAAAGATGTTCGAGAAACGTTCGAAAGTAGAAAGCTCGGTGTTGGGTGGTTCGGAAAGAGCCAGCACGCGACGTTTCGATCAATCCTCTTAGCGATCTTCGGTCGGGAGGTACCTGTGGCAAACAGCTTTCGAAATCGGTTTGGCCATTATCCGCACGTAAAGAGCCCTCCCGAAGGGGTGAATTGGCATCACGCGCTCTTCGTCGGGTAGAACGAAAAAAAAGAGAGAAAAAAAGTTGAAAAAAAAAAAAAAATTGCCGCTTCCACAACCGCGAGACAGATAAGATCGTGAAGTGGAAAACACGGGCAGCTCGTTTTAAATAGACCTCGGTGAGTTCTGCACTCGTGACAAAGCTGGAAGTAGAATTTTTTTTAGTTTGTTTGATTTTTTTTTTTTCGTTTTGTTTTTCGATTGAATTGTCGGGTTTTTTCCGATGAAACGTTGATTGAATTTGTAATTAGGGAGACTTTTTCGATCGGATAGGCTGAGCAGCTGAGTGGAGAAAATATGTGGGGGCGGAAAGTGTATTGAGCAGCGTCTCAATCGGACTGATACGACGGATGAAACGTTGATTCGTATCACTTTGTCTGCGAGACCGCGTTCAAAATATTAGGTTGTGTAATAAATTCCCGCCGTGTTTTGTATTTTATTTTTTTCCCGACATTTTGTGATTTGTTAGGTAAAGTACATGCGTTCGCGAGGCCACTTCTTGCTCTACAAACTTATCTGCATCAATTTTTCGAATTGATTGATTCTAATAAATTTTAAGGCTTTTTAAATAAAAGTTCGAGGAAGCAAAACAATTCATTTGAAATTTGAACTTGGCAAACCAATCTTGAGCGGTCCTCGAAGCTATAGCATGTACTCCATACACGTTGCAAATGTCACGAGCTGCTTACGCAGCCTTTTGGCCACGACGAAATTCGAAATAGAACAAATGTCGAAAATGAATATTTTTTCCTCCTAGGACTTCCATTTCAAAAGCTTGAAAATTGATTGAAATAAATTAATTCGAAAAATTAAAGCACACAGGTTCTTAGAGCAAGAAAAGAGCTTGCGAATGCATATATATACTTTACCTAACTCCTCCCAAAATTGCAGAAAAAATAAATAAAACCCAAAAACCGCAGGAACTTTTTACACAACCTAACATTTTTTCCTGTTCGGCAATCGTTTCGATGTTAAACGTTTCAACGAGCTTTATCGTTATCTCCTCGACAATCCCATCAGGCGATTAATCGATAAAGAGACCGCAATCGTGGGGGGGGGGGGGGGGGGGATCATTTCCATCGTCGTAAAAGGATACAGGAACCGAACGAGAAATTAGTCACGCAAGAAATGTGAATGTCAGGAGCGTAAAAAAAAAGGAATAAAAAAATAGAGATAGGAAGGAAGATCGAATTCTTGGTCGTCTATCGCTTGAAAAAGCTTCGTTCCTTTATTTTCCTGAATATCGTCCTTTCAGCTCGGAGGTGAACGTCGACAGGTGACTTGGACATTTTTCTTTCATGTATTTTTCATCCAATATATATCTATACCATCTATATTTATCCTTATATATAGGATTGTGTGTTATATATACGATATATACATCGTATACATATATATTGCATGAAAAATACATGAAACAAAAATGTCCAAGTATATAATATAGTATAGTCTGTATACATATATATGTATATATTTTATGCATATATACATGATCGGGATAGGTACCGGTTCGCCGTGGGCCCAGTATCGATCGATCTTTCTCTCTCGCGATGAAGCCTAGGCCAATTTCCTCGCTTCCTCGTACGTTCAATTTTGCGGGACAGCTCGATTATCCCTCGGGGCACGTAACTTCATTTCCAGGGGGGTCGGGAGCGCCCCGAGCCCGCTTCGCTTCCACGCTTCCGACCCTCCAATCTACTTCCCTCCCCTTCTGGCCTTTCTCGCGCCAACTCGTTGCCGCTACCGGTGCATTCGCCCCGATAATTCTTGGCCGGTAACGAGAGACCCCCAGGAAACGGTTCTCGTCATTCGAGTTATCGAACGTTTAATAGAAATTTTTTTCCTGACCCCCTACCGCCTTTTTATTCACGATCTCGATGACTCGATTTCTCGGATTATGCGTCAGCTCCCGACTTTTAAGATTCGTTTTTTAAATTTTGCTTTCTTTTTTCGTATTAAAATCGAATAGTTCTTGCGTTTGGGATTGGATGAAGGTGGTTGAACGACGACTGGAAAGCAATTTGCAGGTTGAACTTTTTTTTGATCGATTTTTTTTTTTTTTAATCGTATTTCTTGGTTCGCCTTTTCAATCGTCTTTAGGGTAAAAAGAAAGATCTCGTAGTCGAGAATTGCGGGGTGGAATACTGAAAAAAAGTATTTCTCTGGAAGCACAGGCTACTGGATTTATGGACTAAAAATTGTCGAGATTTATGGGTTAGAAATTGGGAATTTGAAAGAAAAAAAAATCGACCTGAAATTGAAATTTTTTTTTCACAAATCTGTTTATAATTTTTTTTTCGTTCTTGACTTCGTTTCATTGCAGTGAGAAAATGATAAAAAAATTGATGTATAATTCTAGAAGATGTCGAATGAGTTGCGATTGTGGGTTAGTCAGTCAGTGTCGAACAATTGAAATTTGTCCATTCGTCGAATCAGGGTTTTTTTCCAGAAATTCGAAAGGTTAAAAAGTGTCAAAATTTATGAGCTAAAAATTATCCAATTTAATTGCCTAAAATTGTCCAATTTAATTGCCTAAAAATTGTCCAATTTAATCGCCTAAAAATTGTCCAATTTAATTGCCTAAAAATTTCAGATTAAAAAAAAACATCGATGGACCAAAATTTCAGGTCCCTTTCCAAAATCGCTTTACCCTCTTTTCTCCCTCAACTTCGTCTCATTGCTGTGAGAAAATTCAACAACAACAAAAAAACGTGATTGTATAATTCTAGAAGATAATTCGGCGAATGAATCGTTCACGTGGGTTTGTCATTGAGTGTCGGACAATGGAAAGCTCGTCTATTAGTCGAGTCAAGGTTCTTTAGGAATTCAGTTGAATGCATGGTCGGACGAGTGGGATGGGTTTAATTCGTTGCATCCAATCAGGGAATAGCAGTAGTCCGACGATTCGGGATTCCCGTCGGTGTTTGTGTCGCAACTTCTCGAAGAGCCACGCGAGAGAAACGGAATTGAGCGGAAGAGGCTGCGCGCTTGTTACCCAGTACCTTCTCAATCCGATCTCATCGCGTCGTTCTCGCTCACCTAGCAAGCTTTCATCTCCCTCTCTCTTCCTCTCCCGCCCCCGCACAAGCCGCTGCTCGTTCCTCGTCGCAACAGTTTCGACCAATTTAACTCTGTAATCACTTTCCTGATAACCGGTTATAGGGACTGCGTTGTGCACGCGCCAACAGCACTAATTGCGCCCTCCAGCTCTAATTGTAATTGCCCTCACCGGTTAAATTCCTTATTATTAATTACTGCCGCATCGCCGAAAGCTACGGCACCTCTCGCGCGCCCTATCGAAAACTCGGTGAAGCGATGATACGACGATCTGTACACAATTGAACGTAATTGAACCACAGATTTTATCGTAAAAACGATTGTGTGATACGTTTTCCGGCTGCGTTTTGTTAGCGACGGAAATTAATGTTGTTGTTAGGATTATATTTATTGTATGGGGAAGGACGTTTCGAATTATTGGATTGGAAATTTTTTATCTGCCGATGTGGTCCGTGATTTTTTTTTTTTAGTATCTTTTGGATATTGGGAGCTTATTAATTGTTTTTCAGTTTTTATCCACCCTCCCCCTCTCTGCATTCGTCACAACCCGTCTTTTTATCAAGAGATAGCTGTTATTTGCACCATTTAAAATTGGATGGAATTTTTTTCCCAAAGACTTTGTCGAAATTGAGGAATATTTTTCATAAAATTGGAGTAGGCATCATTTTTCTCATAAATACATATATTTATGTTCAACTTAAAAATAATAAGAGTTTTTCTGAAATTTCAACATATGATAATGGTTCCCTGTGCAAAAGAGATAAATGAAATCTATCTTCCAGAAAATCGATATTTCGGATCTTTTCGATAGAAAATCGATTTTTCACATTTTTTTAAAATTAAAAATCATAGCGGATAATAAAAAAAATCAATTTTCTATCGACAATAATTGAAATATCTTCTTTTTCAGCGAGATGGATCTTATTTTTAATTTTTTTTTAGATAAAGAATCATTATCATATATTGAAAGTTGAAAAAAATAAAATAGGAGCATTAAGGCCGATCCAATTTGATTAAGAAAGTTATTCAATTTCAATTAATTCTCTGGAAAAAAAATATTCATCCAACTTACAATGGTACAAGTAGCAGTTACCTCCTGATAAAGACGAAGGGGAGGAGAAGGAAGATTCTCAAAAATCTCTAAGAAAACTACTGAGATCGTAGGATGCAAAGGAGGGCCAAAAGGAGGATAGAACTGTCATGTATCATATTTATTATATTCAATTATTATTATTTACAATTATAATTTATAACATTATTTATTCGATAAATTATGTTATTATTTTCTTTATTATTTATTTATTTATTTGTTTATTTTTATTATTTTTAAAAAATCATGATTTATAATTTATTCCCGATCGTAACGATGATAAACGCTGGGACACAGATTTTCAACCGTCCGCGATAACAAAAACGTCCACCGAGTATTTTCTTAAATTTTCTTTTCTTCGTCCAATTTGCACCGATCTAATTATTTCCGTGTTTCTGCTTTGATGTTGCAGTGTGCGTCCAGTGGCCAGAGGGTAGGTGCATCCACGACGTGCCCGAGGAGGCACTCCTCACTCTTTACTCGGAAATTCGGGAGAACTGCCAGGGTTTCTCGTGATGAGGGTGATGACGCGACCAAGGCGACGACAATTATTAATGAGACATTTTTTGATGAAACAGTCGTGAAAAAAAAAAACCGTATGAATTTTTAATCGCGAACGGTCACGAAATAACGCCACTCGTTATTTAACATTTATTCATTCCGCGAGTTAATTGTCGTTGACTGACGACGGTTTGCAACGAAAGAAAAACTAAACAAACAAAAAAAAAAAAGAAAAAACAGTGCGCTTTCGCGCGATTATTCGACCCGGTTTGTGTTTAAATCACGAGGGATACAAAAAAAAGAAACACGCACACTCATAAAAAAAAAGAAAAGACAAAAGAAAAGAATGATTAACGAGACAGTCTTCTCTGACCCAGAGCAAACCGACCACAGCCGCCACACCACGACCAAGCAAGCATATAAATATGATACATATTATCTCTATATTAGCTCTATGACCAAAAGTACTATACGAAAGACAAAAAGCCAATCTAATTGCGATCTAACTTGTGCAGCAAAGTACAATACGCGTGAAAATTCATCTGGAATTTCAATCAGCCAACGCCAGGGATTTTTTTAACCTTCCAAATCGAACAGATTAATTGTTTTTTAATCCGTAATTAATCGAGAAATATTTAAAAATTGAAAAATAATTTTTTGCGAACGTAAACTTGATGGAATTGCCTCGAAACGTTGGGAAAATTAATCAATTTGACGTTTGATCGATCGTCTCTGGCTTTTGCTGACGAAATGTCTTTGAAAATTTTTTATTTTTCATTTATTCAACGCGTTTTCCAGTGTTTTGAGTGTGTGTATGAACGATTCCGGGTTTCCTAACACTGACACGGCACGGATTCATCGGCGCTCGTACACGCGAATTTTAAGGGCTTTTCGTTCTTTAGGCCACGGTCAGTGTGAGATATATTAACTCCAAACCAAGGTGGGTTCACTTTAAATTTATACAAGTTGAAACAACGTCGAGCTGATTTACAACGCAACTTCCGTGACTTTATCGCGATAATTCGCTCTCTTTTGCCACGCAAATTATCCTTTTTTCCCCCTCAATACCTTCTAATTTTTTTTTCTAAAGTTTACACAAAAATATTTTTCTCCTTTTCTTTTTTTTTTTTTTAATCGAATTTTTATATCCCAAATCCTTGATTTTTGTCGTTGTAGGGATAAAAACTGATGGAAAGATTCGTAGTTGGAGCGACGATGATTGCTGAACCGTTGATCAGTGCTTAGATCCGTTTCGTTGTTTTATCGTTGTTCGTAAATAAATTAACCGCCAAGTGAGAAATCGAGGGCGATTCGAGGCTAATGGCACGATCGTCGTTTGGTCACGGCTGGCCGAGGAGTTAGATTTAACGAAAACGATTACAGGGTTCTCTCAGTGAGTCTCAGTTTAGTGTTTATTTTACGAGAAACGTTAGAACGCGAGCCGGGTTAGATCGGACACGAGGGCAGGATTGTAACGTTTGAATTTGTTACTTTCACGAAAGTGTTTTTCGACCAAGATTGTTCCTCGCTCGTCTTTCTCGAGCTTTTACGAGGGTTCTCGTTACTGCGTCGAGACTTTTTTTTCATTCCTATATTTTTTTCTTTCTATTTTTTCGTTGTATAGGGTGATTCGATAAAAGCGCGGGTTTTTTTTATTTGAGGGAGGCTTCTAGTGCATATACTCATTTTTGAGGTGGTTTTTTGGGAATTAAATTTGGAAAAACGGTTGAATGTAAAGTGTTGATATTTTACAGTTGTATTGATACATGTTTGAAGCAACGACTTGAATTTTTTTGAAACGTTTTATTTCGAATGGGACGAGATATTTAATGTTGAGCAGGTCATGTCGGGAAAATTCTTTTTTGTCGGACGTTGAGATTGTGGCCGGCCTGGTCATCCAAAACAAACGTTTTTTTGAAATTCTATTCTTTACGAATGTGGTTTTCGTTCGGTCTTCTGATAAAAAATTTTATGAAAAAATTATAAAATGGCGGCGCTTCAAAAACGGTACTCTGATTTTCACAGTAAAATTTTAACTTCTCGTGGCCCGGGAAAATAGTAATTATTACGCGATGATAAAAATGGAGTGCCGAACTATAGCCCGTCATGTACTCTACATGTGTGCAAAATTGCAAGTCGATCGGCTCAGTAGTTTACGAGAAAAATGCACGCACGATTTGAAAAACGTAATTTTGAGAAAAACGCGTTTATAGTTTCTCCACCCGTCGACGCGCTCTATAGAGTCGCGTCGGCTAAAGCTTCGTAGCTCGGATATTTTTACGGAAATCACTTTAAAATTTTTAAGATACATTCTTAAGGCCTCAAACTATAACAATATGAAAAAAAAAATTTTTTTTTCCTACCAAACACACTAGAAGACTTCCTTAAATAAAACGTACGAAAATAGGTCGAAATATTTAAAAAAAATTTTATCGTGTTCTTTATCTGATACCATTTATTTATGAAACAAGATATCTGTCAAAAGTATCGTAACGCGCATTTATTACATATCTTGTTTCATCAATAAACGTCATAAGATAGAAAAAACACGGTAAAATTGAAAAACAATTATTTCAAACAATTTTCGTGCGTCTCAATTAAAAAAAGAAAACCTCCGTTCTTTTCGAATCACCCTTCATATACGGAAAAGTCCAATGGGTGGACTCAACACTGGTCGAAGGATAAACAGGGTAAAATATTGTCCAGTAAGATTTTTCAGTAGATTTACTTATTTTTAAAATATTTCATCTCAATTTGTCGCATAGGAAGGACGAGAAAATTTTACAATCTCGTTTAGGATTAGATTTCGATTAAATTTTCCATTCCATTTTTTATCGAGCGTATTCAATTAAGATGCATGCTAAGGATTTCACGAAGACAAAAAGACGAAAAGAAAAAAAAATCACGAAAAGAAAAAAACGAAATAAACGAACAAAAAAACGGAAATGAACCGACAAGGCGCGAATGCCAAGAAAAAGCGAAAAGCGTGAGAAAACAGATGAAAAAGTAACTGAAAAACATGAGACTTTTGTACGGAAGAAAATGATATTGTCAAGTATTTAAAGTTTAATGAGTGAAACGAAAAACTGAACCACTAGATAAATAATAAACAGTGCGTGGAAATTAATTTGTACGGTACAAAAGCCTTAGAAATACGATATATGATGTATGTCGTCAGAGGACAACGAAAAATTAATGAACAATAAAGATAGCCACTTCAAGATGGCGATTTTTTTCCAAGAAAAAACCGAGAGTTTGAAAAGAAACGAAAAAAATGCAACAATGACGATAACACTACCAAAAAAAAAAAAAAAAAAAAAAAACGTGAGAATACTGTCGAGAGCGACCGAACCGCCGCAAGACAAGGAAATCTTTTGATTCTAGCATGCATCTGCATCGTCAGTCAGTGTTCGTGTGTTATATATACATATATATCCATATATATATTTATATATATATATATATATGTATAATCTTTCTGTCTCTCAGAAGATTTTACCGCTGAATGCACAAATTTCAATCTCGCTCTCTCCCTCGTTGCTTCATCGTTGATGCATATAATATCGCGTATGAAAAAATTTGCAACCCGCTCGCGCGTTTATTTTCTCCGTTCTCTTGTCGTGACGAAGTCAAAAAATTATCGTTAAAAAAGGAAATAATAAATAAGTACATAAAGGATGATAATTATAATAATAATAATAACAATAATAATAATAAAAATAATAATAATAATAATAATAATAATATTAATAATATTAATAATATTAATTAATAATAATTGATAATAATAATAATAATATTAATAATATTAATAATATTGATTAATAAAAATGAATAATAATAATAATAATAATAATGATATTATTTTTTATGTTATTATAATAGTTAATAATAACATTTTTATTATTATTATTATTATTAATATTATTATTATTTTTAACAATAATAATAATAATTAATAATAATTGATAAATAATAATAATAATATTAATTAATAAATAATAATAATTATTATTATTATTATTTATTGATATTATTATTATTATTTATCAATTATTATTGATTATTATTATTGTAATAAATAATAATAATAATAATAATTATTATTATTATTATTTATTAATAAATATTATTATTATTAATTAATTAATATTATTATTATTATTTATCAATTATTATTAATTATTATTCTTATTATTGTGAAAATAATAATAATATTGATAATAATAATAATAATAAAAATGTCAACGCCTGCGTATCTCTCCTGTCTAACCGACAGATTTCTTACGGGGATACGTCGAACAATCGCGTTCGCGCCGCGTGTGAATAATATTTCGGACAACGATAAAAAAACGCGAGAAAAAAAAACGTGACTGGCGCGCCTGAAAAACGTGACAACTCGGAGAAAAGAAAATTGGAAACCCCCGTCGAGAACGAAAAAAGTTGACGGTTGAACAGTGAAGCTTTCGTTTTCGAACATTTTCTTTTTTTTCTTTCGGTTTATTTATTTATTTTTTTAATCATTTTTTTCTTCGTCTTCTCGATTTTAACGTTCTTCCAAGCGTTTCGAGCACGACTTTTCCATTTTAGCGAGGATTTCGTCCCTCCTTCTCCCATTAACTTCGGACGCGGGGTAGTCAAAGAAACGAGAGGGACAAACGCTTGCATTCGTCGTCATTCTTACGGCAGAGAATTGTTCTCTTATTCTTAACGTTCTTCCTTATTTTCCGGACGCTCGTTCCACTTTTTCACGGAGTCTCGTACGAGTCTACTCGCGAACGAGACATTCAACCCTCGACGTCGTCGTCGTCGTCGTCGTCGTCGGCGGCGACGTGTAAAATCTTTGCTCGTTGCCACGTAGAACGGCCCGAGCCAAGTGGATGCAAGTTGTAACGCGAGATGCATATTTCGTCGATCGGGAGACGTACGTGCTCGAGTGTTTTATCGCGAAATTGAATTTTATTCGTCGGGGCTTTCGAACTCGCGTAAAATTCGTCGATAAAATGAATAAAAATGAAATAAAATTGAAATGCAAACAAAAATTGAATAAAATAAAAATGAGGTTGTCGATAAAACGACGAATGAGTCTTGATAAATATTTTTACGCGTCGTCGATCTTTTTATAAGCATAGTTTTGAGAGGAATTCCGATTATAAAATATTTGAAAAATGTCGGTTTTCAGACGTCGATAAAATGTCGATTTTGTTGTTTTTGTTTGTCGATGTTGTTATTTGTTATTGAAAAATTAATATTAATTTTAATTGAACGAAGGGCGGTAGAATATTTTATCGATTAGCGATTGATTGTAAATTTTTTTAATCATGGTCAATTTTTTCAAACACACGAACCGATGATAATCGACGAAGCACATCGATAATTGGTTAAAATCAAACCACTTCGACAGCTCATCGTGCGATCGTGAAACACAAGAACCGAAAAAGTAGAACGCGAAAAATGAGAACGGAGAAAAAAGATAACGAAAAAAAAAAAGAAGGAAAAACAAAAATTGTCGCAATAGGTTAAATTTGATACGTGGGAGAGTGAGAGATGCGCCAAAAGTTAAACGACGTCACCCTGGCGGCTGCAGACTCAGCAATTGGCCGTATAATAGCTTTTTCTTTAACGTAATTACTACAACAACAAAAAAATAATAATAATTACACAAATTATCCGCCTAGTAGCTAGTCTAGGGCTCTCTATCCAGTGGTAACGCATGAGGTATTTTTCGTACATAATATAATTCGTATTATTTATCATTTCTTATCGTAATTTGATGATTATTAACTTAATTGCGACGTTCCATCAAATACCCGTTCGCCCTACTGTTCGTTATTCCCCTCAAAAAAAAAAAAATCATCTTTAGTTCGATCAAACATTTTATTCTCTCTCTCTTTTATTTTTAAAATTTTTATTTCGTACCTTTTACATTCGTCCCTGTATCACGTTTTTCCCCGTTGGAAATCCGATTAATATCCGAATGGCATTTTTATTGACTGCAACTACTGTTAATATTGAATCACGCCATATTTAATGAATTGACTTGAGATTGAACACTTGTTACTACATATTATTTAATATATATATTTTTTTTGTTATCTATTTAATTTAATCGTTTCCTGAATTACCGTTTTTCTTCTGTTTCTCATTTTATTTATATACATATATTCATATATATATATATAGCACCTATATATATATATTATTATTTTTTTACAATATTATATAATAATCACGGTAATGCGCCACATTCACTGGTTGATGACTGTCTCGTTGACAAAGGCCCGTACCTTGCCTGTGGTTGTGCTTGGTTGTGGTTGGAGCGGTTTTGGGAGAGAATTTTTTAATTGCTTTTTTTTAATATTTATTATTATTACCTTATTTAATTTGCACGTCTCATGTCGTGGCCTTGGCTTGCCTTCATATGAGATTCACCTGTGAAACATATTATATATATATTATACATTTATACATATATATATACTATACTCGACTAGCGATATATATATATAATTTTTGTTTCAATTACATTTTTATATTTTTTTTTTTTTTTTTTATCTCACGTTGATCTGTCCGTCCTTGGGCCTGCTGGTATTTTCAAAATACGTCGTCGATCTTACGACGGCGATTTTTAATTTTTTTACTTCTTCCAGTCGATCACATTTTCATTTTTTTTTCCTGTGATGTTGCGTTTTTGTTACACATTCGATAATTGACGTTGAATTTTACAACGCAATAATTGTGCCAAGCTCGACGTTTTTTTTTGAATAATTTTTACTTTTGTCGTTGCTTCACGTTTTAGTGAAGCTGCGCGATTGCAAGGCGCCAAAGGCGGACACGGTAAAAATCTGTAATAATTTTTTGGAAACCGTTTAATTTGTCATTGAACTTTAATGTTAATGATCGTGGCACGGTGTGTTAGTTGGCGAGAGAAATGGCCGGGCGAGGTTGCTGCATGCTCCAAAGTGACGCCTTATATTAGTGGTAACTAATTACTGAGAATACCTACCAGAAAACAAACCAAAAAAAAAAAACAGTACTAAATTATTTGCTCGTTAAAATCCTTCGCCTCTCCATCAAAGCCTTGAAAAAAAAAAAATCAACATCTTACCGCACCGAAAACGGTATATATTCGAAAAAAATATATTCAATCAACCGAATCGAATATATCTTCTCCACAATATACCGATTTTTCACGCGTGCCGTTGTATTCATTCACATAATTAGTGTTTCATCTGTCGCACGAGCATCGAATTTCCGCTGCATAAATTTTCTTTCCATAAAAAAAAAATTGATTAATCAAAAAAAAAAAAATATGCACGTAAGAAATTTGCGAACGTCGAGATTGCATTGATTTATTTTGTTCCGATTAAACGATGATTCGTCGAAAGCCCTGCAAAGAAACAAAAAAAAAATTTGTCGCATAATTCGCATCGACTAATTTTAGATCGTAATTACATTGGATCGCAGTGCGTAGATGAATTAATTAGTTACCGCTAAGCGTGCAAGCACCAACCAGCAAACATAGTCACGTTTTAATAATTTTCCCTCTCCCCACGATCCAAAGCCCGCCCTTGCCTCCTTTTCCAACCCCCTCCGCCGTCGACCTTTCCCAAACAGAGACCGACGAAACCCCCATCTTGTTCTTCAAAATAATATATATACCGTATCACCATTGTCATTATTGTTAGAACAAACACGCGTTGGCGAACGTGTTAATCGCTCGCACGCGTTAAACAGCTACGACGCTGAAAACCGAGCATCCTCGTCTTCCTCGTGTACGATCTTCCTATTCTCCTTTCGCTTCCTCCTCGGCTTTCTCTCGGTCGCCATTTTCCCTCCCTATCTCCATCTCTCTCCCTCCCTCGCTCTCTTGTTCTTGAACACACGAACACACGACCACACGTTTACACATTTCGCCTCAACTTTGAACGCAAAAGCTTTCCTCCCGACCACACGCGAATAACGTTTTCCTCTTGGCCTTTCCCGACCGAACGTTCATCCCCTTTTACCCGTGAAAGACCGAGCCTGGAGCCCCGACGAGTGAGTATGTACCCGTCTCTGTCGTTGAGCTTTTCAGGACCGGAAAATTTTACTGGTTGACCAGCACTGGAAACTACATAGGTGCATAATGTACGCACAAATGTCTAGCCGCTGTTTGTATATCGTTCGTGTTATAAACCCATCGGCCTTGTTCTCCACCCTTGCGAGACCAGCATCAACCCCCAGACCGCCCTTCGACCCTGTGGAAAGCTCTCTCTGTCTTTCTCTCTCTCTCTTTCTCTCTCTCTTTCTCTCTTTCTCTCCCTCTCTCTTGGCTTGTTACCAGGTGAACGCGAGGTTGAGCCTACTGTACTATGCCCAACTACCTTAATCGTGTTGTCTCGAGGAAAACACGTTATTACGCTTCTCTCGTGTTATCTCTATTTTTGAGGTTCGAGAATTTTTACTCTGGCTGATTTTTACTGGCTGATTTTGTTTTTCGGGAATTATATTGTTTTGACGTTTGTTCGGAAATGTTGGCTCGAGGTCTTACTGGATGAACGGTGAAAGATCGTCGGAATTCTTGAAAGTTTGAGGAATGTTCTTGATAGAATCAAGAACATAGATCGGTTGGTGATCGATTTCAGAAATTCTTGGTAAATAATTTAGTAGTTGTGAATTTATGGATTCAACGGGGTCGCTTATGGGAAAACAGTTTCTGCAGACGTTGAGGGTTGCAAAACGAATGGAATAAATTGCCGTGAATTTAGAAATATTTTATTATTAGGTTTTGGGAACGACCGATTGATTATGCTTAGTTTCAAATGAATCAAAAAACGGGATTTGACAATGTGATATCCGATTTGTCGCGTGTATTAATAGTAAAGTACGATTGTTTATGATTTTCTTGAATTCCGCGATTTTAGAATTTGCTTGAAAGATTTTGAGACACGATTGACTTGTTTTTTTCTAACATCATTTTTATACATCATTTTTCTCAATGTTTGTCATTTTTGAAAGTCAATTGAATACAATAATTATATCGATATTGACTAGCGATTTTTTAAAATTTTTATTTTGAATTATTCATTTTTGACTAATTTACTCATAATTATTATAATTAAATAAATATTCGAGAAGGGTAACGTAGTGGGTGACGCATCCTTGAGTCTGCAACGTTGTAAATGGTATCTGAAATTAATAATTAGCATTACTAATAATTAATCATTTATTTTCCATTTTTTTATTTACTGGAACGTTTTTAAAGACCGAATATCGCATTTTGATAATTGACAATTAGCTTGAACGAATAATATAATTAATGTCTTGTTCTCGCAAGATAAAAGGATATATAGTTCGAGAAGTACAATACACGCACCTAATTACTGTTGCTTTACTCGTGGGTTATGCGACTGTGGTTCTAGTGCATACGAATTCAACTTTTTTTTTCACTTTTCTGTTTCTCTTTCTCTCATTCATGAATGAAAAGCTCGACCGAACTCCATTTATCCGTCTATTATTCTACGTATCTCTACATACAATCCGTATTATACTAACCCCAGAGGCAAATCGCTATCATCATGATTATTATTATTTTCATTTCCATTACAAACTCACATTCCCACTTTATCGAATAAATTTGTTCAATCATTCGTGCCCATAACAACAAATTTCTCGCTTCTGACTCTCGCCCGAAATCTCCTCGATTGAAAATTCAATCAAACGCTTGACCCCAACGTATAAAAAATATATTTCCGCTAATAAATTTCAAAAAATAACGAAGAAAGAAAAAAAAAACGATTTTCCCTATCGGTTGAAAATTATCGTATTTGCGATTGGATATACAAAAAAAAATATCAAACAGAGTCTCGAATTTCGAATAGATTCGGGGTTGAATAAAACGCGGTCCGTTAATTTCACCATGGAGACTCTACCGAGTGGCACGACCGCATCGAGAGATTTTTACAATGCTTGCGCAAGACGTTTCAATCGCGTTTCACGATCTTCGAGAATAGTGAAGGGGAGGGAGGGCTTCGAAGGATAGTTTTGCCGATTCGTGTGAGGGAGGAAAACTTGGACTCCATCGACGTAACTTTAGGGCGAGGGAGGAAGAGAAGGGGGGGGGGGATAGCTCCGCAGTCCGGGCGAGAAAGACAGATCGAAAGAGACGAGAGTCAGAGCGAGACGTTTGAACGAAAGGAATTTCGCAGAGAGAGGGGGAGAGAAAGAGGAAGTCGTCGGGAGTGAGAAAGAAATGCGAGCTTGGTTGGGACGAACGGGTGAGAGGGTGAGAGGCCGAGAGGGTGAGAGATCGAGAGAGAGAGAGAGAGATAGATGAACTCGGTCGGGTCTAGGGATGGAAAGCGGGTCCAGGGGTGGATGCTGGCAGCGCCGGCATTTATTGATCGCTCGGCGCAACCCTGCCAGCATCCAGCCAGAGCGCATATCCCCCCTTCGCGTTTCATCCGCCCTCGTCTCCACCCTTCGACCCTCGACAACGACGCTCGTACTCTCTCCCTCGCGGAAACCTCTTGCGAAACCCGGCTCTGCGGAGTTCTCTACCGTTCATCTCAACCAGCTAGTGAGCCAGACTCGACCCTCGACCCCGCTCTCTCGCGAGTCTCTCCTCCTCCCCCCTCCCTCCCTCCCACCCCCCACCCGAGCTTCCCATTGCCAACCCTATCGAGCGTGCTCTCTCGGTCGTCTCCCTTCTCTCTCTCTCTTTATCTCTGTCTCTCGCTCTCTTCCCTCTTCCGCCTCCGCCCCTTTCACCCCCCCTTCGCCCCCTTAAACCACCCTCGGAACCATCCATCGAACGAGGGTTCAATCATATTAATTACTCGCAGCACCCAGCTTGTGACTCTCAGCGAAGGCTCTTGACGTATGGCGGATAGCTCAACCTATACCGATTCAATACCATCACCAACCCTCCACACCCCTTTCTCTTCAACCCACCTCAACCCTCTTTGACTTCGACACCTATCCAACCAACCAGACGCCGTTTCGACAACTATTTCCGTTATTACTCCGACGCTCGATAATCCTACCTCGACGGTATTGCGGTATTTTGGTTTTTTTTTATTCGGGGTTTCGCGTCGATATTTGATTTCGAGCATCGTAAATTTTTTTGGAGAATGTTTTTGTTTTTTATTTATTTGGTACAGACGTCGATGACGCTGCGGGGAATTTTTTGTGGGGCTGAGAAAATCGTTTGATGGTCAATTTTCATGGAAAAGTGGATAATACGAGAATTTTGGGATTTGTTTGATCGCTTATGACGATAAAATTCGCGAAATCGAAGGGTGAGAATTCGGAAACTCGAAGTTTGGTGTTGAAAAAAAAAACATATAAGGGAGGGGGAGCACGTTGAAACGAAAATACACTGTTTTTCTCGTACTTCGTTGGCTGTACATCAACGAAACTGTTATTCTTTCGCGGGAAAAAAAAAAAAAACGTAAAAGCTCAAGCGAAACTTTTCATTCTCGGGTTTGAAAAATTTATTGTTACCCGATCGGTTGGCCCGTGAACGAGCAAAACAATTCTTTGTACACATATCCACAGTTCGGTCGAACGATTTATCATTTTTCCCGCAGATTCTTTCGGATACGAACAAACATCGAAGCGGAAAGTCCATTGAATGTGAGAACTTTGTTGATTCGTTGCGGTAAAACTGCGTCGTGTAAAATTCAATTCGATTTGATGGATTCGCGAGAAAAAAAGAAACGAAGAAAAAAAAAAAAATCGAAAACGGTATTTCGATGAATGTTGCTCGAAGATATCGAAACCGAACGATTAATCGAAATTAATTATTTATTCCACAAATTATTGTCGATATGATTACCGATAAAAATCGGTCTATTAACGTTTTCTACTTCGAAATTTCTTGAAGCGCACTTTCTCATTCGAATTTCTCGAAATCCGTTCAAAAAATAGCTCTACCAAGAATAATCGAGTGATAAAAAAAATCGTTAATGACGTTTTTTCATAAAGTAATTAATATATAATAAATTGTGGAAAAAATAATTACGGGAAAGTGGTTAAAAATAACAAAGAGATCTAAATCATCGCTGTCGTCATGTTCCAGGTCCTCAAAATCCCAAATCCTTCGTCATTTCGCCAAAAAAAAAAAAAAAAAAAATCCAAAAATGGAAAAAAAAACCAAAAACGAAAAAAAAAAAATACAAATGGACTTTATAGTGGTGGGTTAATGCAGCGATCGAGTCCACAGCGTCATCTCCGCCAGACTAACGATCGCCGTTTCGCATTTTTGGGACAAAAATCAACAGCACCAAAAAAAATTCAAAAATGAGCGAAAGCAAAAAAGAAAAAATGAAAAAAAAAAAAAAAAAACATAACGAACATTGTTTAGTGAGATGATCCTCTCGTGGGAATTTGTTGTTGGTACCGGGGTGCACACTAACTCTTTTGACAGGATACAGGTTGCCGGCGATGCCTTGGAGTTGGCTTGGGGCAGCGGCACCATCGGCAGCCGCAGCAGCCGCGGTAGCAGCAGCCGCAGTGACGCCATCCCCCGCAGCCGCACCCCTCGTTCTCGCCCCAAGGGCAGCCGCGAGACGGAGGTACCGTCACCTTAAACCTTTGCCAGATTATACACCTTATATTTTCTGTCACTTTACCACACACACACACACACCCACACACACACACACTCTCGCTGTCTTCCCCTCTCTCTTCTGTGTTCCTCCTTCGCTCTTTATTACCGTACATCTCAATCTATTACAATACCACCAAATCTCGTACATTGGATCGAGCAAACATACACACACACACACGATATACGGTACACGTAACAAAAGCTCGTACCCTCTAGATAGATCTTTGGTTTTCTATAGTGATTAACCCTCAACTGTCATTCGGGCTCTGGAGAATTATGAACCATTGCTGCGATTAAATTTGTGCAAAAGATGCAATAATAATTATTATTGTTATTGGAAAAAAAGTTGACTCAGTTACCAAAAACTCGAATTTTACTAATAATAATAATGATGATGATGATGATAATAATAATAGTAATAATAATAATTATTATTATTATTATTATTATTATTATTATTATCGATAATAATAATAATAATGCGAAAATAATAATAATAATAAATTATTATTATTACTAATAATAATAATAATACAAATAATAATAACCAATAACAACAATGATAATCATAATATTAATAATAATATCAATAATAATAGTTGCTTCTGTTATTATTATTATCATTATTATTATTATTAGTATTATTATTATTATTATTATCATAATTAGAGTTTTTCTTAATAATTTAGTCCACTTTGTTGTTTTTTTTCCATCTTCATATGGAATAAATCATATGGATATTAATCATTGTTTAGAATAAATAAAATTTTTGAAGCAGACGCTATCGAGACAGTTTTTATCTCAAAGTACAGTAACTCGATTTTGGATACCTCAAATATTCCAAAGAAATATTCAAGTTTGAAAAAGCCATTGATATTTTAATAAAAGAGAAGTCACATTATTCAAAATTTTTAATGTATCTTCATATTACAATTTTCGATCAAAAACTAATTGCTTCGAATTCTCGAGAACTTGAAAAATACTCTGAACATTTTCGAATTTCAAAATAACGAAAGCACTAATTTAGACCAGAACTTTTGGCACTCGGTGTCGGAAAGACCGCCTGTGGCCGTTGTAAAATTCTACCGAAGTGTGACAGCTGAGAATTAAGCACTCTGTAATCCCACATTCCAGAAATTTAAGTACCAAAATCTCAAAAATAGAAATAAAATCGCAAAACCTTCCATCACCGTACAAATTCGATTACACGATTCCAAAACCCTCAACAGTAAAATAATTCTCATCTCGTCCATTTAGCATTTCTCCGTAACAGTATCACGTAATGTTTTTCCAACGTGTAAAACAATCGAGATATCTTCGACACGAAGACATTTCGTTGAATCAACCCCCGTAAATCCAATCGCCTGTGCACGACACGCAAGTTGTACTTGAAAATTATCTTAACAAACATGCATTCAAACAAATAATAATAATAACCTCACACTCACACTCACACGCACAAACACATAGATACACTGAGGTATAAAAACAAAAACTGATGATACAGTTTAGAACGACACGCGGTTGTGTTTGCATCCTGCTAACTCGTTAGTTTAATTTACCTGCTGCAAGTAAGGCAAGAAGAGATTTTTGAAAAAAAAATTGCCATCCCTTAATTCGCACCTGACAATCGTCCTTATGGAAAATTGTCACTCGATGTTAAATCTTTCTTTCTCACTCTTATCTTTTTCTCTCTTTGCTAGCCAATCCTCACGAGAGCCGCTTAGGGCTAAGCGTGTTTGGCATGAATCTCAGTCTCGTGGCTTAGAAATTGCTGCTCTTCACATTATTTATCCCAAGCTCGACCTGTGTCCATATCTCTACCCTCTGTGTTGATGTCTCCGCGTTAATTTGTTCACCCGACGAATAATTGTCTACCTCACGAATCTATAAGGCTATAGAGCTAATTATTGCGCAACGCCGTTGTTCTGTTCACTATTGCAACTCGCACTACGAATGGAATGCGCCTATTTTCTATTTTTTGTTTGTTCTTCAATGTGCATCCATCGATTTTGATTATTATTATTTTTTTTTTAACTTAGTTTATTTGGTTTGTTTTAATTGGATTTTTTAATTTAGTTTATTTGTTTTTTATTTTGGGTGAATTAAATTATTTAACGACTAACGAGCGATCGAAAGACGGGCCGAATTGAAGGAGCTTAAAGGTGAGCACACAGACACGCCCCTCTCGAAGTCTCATCCAGACGCTACTTGAGAGCTTGAAACATTCGTTCGGTAGATCGAGAATTAACTTCGTCAGACGCATCGAGTTGGGAATTCGATAATCCTCGATAACACGCGCGGAAGCACGACAGTATTTTAATTAAAGAACAACTTGTCCGCCGTCGGGGCTTTGGTAAAAAAAAAAGAAAGTCAACCCTTGACTGTCACTTGGGGTTCGGACGACCCCGCGAAATTTCTGAGTTTGAATTTGTGGGGAATTTGCGAAAATAATTGGAATAATTGGAATTTTTTTCATAGGCGAGTGGATTTGGTTGTTTTTGCTTCGGAAATTACAATCTTTATATTTTTTAATGAATATACTTTTAGAAATGGGCGACATCGTGACGATTTTTAGCTCAAAGTATCCCGACGGTACATTTTGGAAATATTTTGAAGAAGTATTCGAATTAAAAAAATGTATTAATTTTTTTTCTAAGAAAAGAAGTCAATTTTTTAAATTCTTTTGAGTATATTAAAATTACAATTTTTGTAGATATAAGAATTAGTTTCTAATTTTTGAAAACTCAAAGAATACTTTCGTGTTTTTTTTAATTTCGGCACAACAGAAACACTAATTTAGAGAACGAATTCTTAAATATTTTATTCAAAGTATTTTTTTTCAACTTTATTAAAATTATAATTTTCGAGAAAAAACAATTGCTTCTATTTCTCGTCAGCTATTAGAATACTCTGGAATTTTTTCCTATTTTAAAATAATGAAAAATCAAATTTAGAACACAACTTTTACCTCTCTGGGTCGAAAAGAACCCCTGTCGCCATTATAAAATTCCATCAAAGTCCAATCTTCCAGGATTTAATACAAAATATAAACTTCAATTCAAATCTTTCAAACCTAAATTAAAAAAAAAAAAAATCTTTTTTCGAACTTCAAAGCTCCCAACGAAATGCGTCGATGCGAAGTTAATGAGAACGTTTCGTAACTGTACGTCAAACGGCTTTCGGAGTAGCTTTCGAACAAGATTCCATTAAAAATGAGTTTCACCGTCGAATTCGAATCCTCTTCAAGCTTTCAAAGCCAACCCGTCGATAGAACCGTCCTCGTAAACGAGCACGGGAACGACTAGAAGCGACGGCACGATCAATCCGAGAACCAAACACACGACTATCTTGCAAATTCTCGTTCGTCCGAGTCGTCGCCAAGTCGCGATCGAACTTTCATCATTCACATCCCCGTCAATTTCGCAGACAATTTTCCAATTACCGAATTTCAAATTGGCAAAATTATCGTTATTCGATCGCAAAGTTTCCGGCAAAGAAAATCTCACGGATGAATTTCCACTTGGCAATGAACCCGTCGTGCTTCTAAGAGCGGATTTAAGGGGTTTCGCGCCTATCAGAGTGACAACGGAGTCCATCGAACTTTCCGACATTCTCGAATCAACGTCGACGAATATAATCGACTTTTTCGATTTTTTCGCACCCAACCAAGACCAAAATTGTCGGGTCTTAAAAAATCTCGCGTTTTCCGAAATTTCCGTCATCGTATTTTCACGCAATATAGATTTTTTCACACCGGAAGTCGATGCTTCGGTTAATTCGCGAATCGTTGAATTCGTACTCGTTGTTTCGGGTTTTTGTGGAAATTTTTTTGACCCCTTCAATGACGTTAAAATCGTCACAAACGCGTTGATCGTAGAATCGTGAATTTTTGGCTCGACGATTGTTTCGTTCGTCACGCCGGAAGCGTCGAAAATAGCGCTCGAACGATCGCTAACGTCTTTACGATCCATCAACACTTTTACCGTCGCGTTATCACGTTTTTTCCCGCTATCAAGACTTTTTTCGTTATTTTTCGAATTATCAACAACTTTTTCGTCATTTTTCGAACTGTCAACAACTTTTTCGAGGTTCTTCGGATTATCACAAATTTTTTCACGATCTTTCGTACTCTCAACAACAATTTTTTCGCAATTTTTCGAACCCTCGACAATTTTTCCGCTGTTTTTCGCTAAAAACCATTTTTTCGAATTTTCCTTCGTTTCAAAATCGTTCGATCGCGACGGTTCGTCGATTTTTAATCCAGAACATTGCGCCACGTCGTCGGACATTTGGATTATTTCCTTCCAAAACGTTTTCTTCACCGTCTAGCCAACTCCGACGTTTCTCGACGATGTTCAACCAACGTCGCAAACTCGACGCAAATCCCTCTCCGACGTTGAAACCTTTGCCGTGTTTCTCTAATTTCCTCGTGACACCCACAACCGCGAGGATTTCCTCGCGTGTTTCGAGAACTGACTCGAGAGTGTCTTCTACAAGATGTTGGCCATAAACGTTTTCGCGGAGTTCGTTGGACTAATACCGTTTCGCCGTCGTGTCCTCGCGAATTTGGGTTGGATGTTGGACGAAATTTCGTCGGGTCTCGTGATGTTGGTTCGTCTGGCAAAGTTACTTTGGGTTTGTGGAATCTCTCGACTGGTCTATTTCGATGTTATTCTCGACCCAGACTCGATCCTGAAACGGATTTCCGCTGGTCCTGATCTCGAAAAAAATAAACGTTCAAGAACGTTTTCGGATGCTGCGTAAATTTTTATCAGTGGTGAAAATACGGTGCGAATATTTGATGTTCCTACAAGTCGATAGATCGAATTAAAATGCTCGGAAAATAAATGTTTCGAATTGACATGGCTGCGAGCGTCAACGTCCCGAAAGATCAAAATCTCGAAAACCAAATTATCGGCGCGTCAAAACTTTCACAGTAATAAAACTATCGTCCAAATCTTTATATCCGCCTCCAAATTGCTGCCATCTTCACTGCGTTTGAACGAACTACGTCACTGTATATATACGTTTTCGGGATTTTGATCTTTCGTGGACGGTCGCAGCCATGCCGGTTCGCAACATTTTATTTTCGAAGCATTTTAATTGAATTCATGGACCCTTACATTAAATATTCCGCGCGCTTCAATCCACAACCCCAAAAATATTTCAAACTTTTTTCTCTCCAAATCTTTCTCAAACAAATCTCATTGAAATTTATTCTTCCGCAAATTCATCGCAATCTTATTTTTCTCGCGTTTCTTCAACGTCTTCGTCGTGTTTGCTACGCGGATTTTTCTCCACGGAATATTTGATCACGAAGAAATTTAAATAATTTTATCCAATCCATGAAGAGAGAATACACCGAGTGAGATAAATTTTTCAAATCGTCTTCGTCCTCCCCCCGCCTTTCGCCCTCCACCCCACCCGCGAAACTTACCTCGCCGTGGATGCTGCGGTCGTCGTCGTCGCTGCTGCTGCTGCCGCCGCTGTTTGTTCCTGCCGATGACAACGCCGAGAAAACCGTCTCGATCTCGCCGATATCGCCCGGAATGGGAACGAGAGTTCGCTTTGTCCACGAAATAAATTACAAGGTAGGCCGTCGTGGCATGTTTGTTACAGCTGCAGCATTGAGAGGAGTCGCAATACAACGGGGACGAGTCGGTGCAGCGAGAGCAGCTTTTCCCGCCGGGGCTGCGGCTTTAGCCCTCGCCCGTAATCCAGGGCCACTTGCAGCTGCGGCTGCAGCAACGGCCCTGCATCCCTTCGCACCTGCGTAAGTAAATCGTTGTCGATAAAAAGAAAAAAAAAAAAGATTCAACGGGAAAAAAACATCTCAAAAAGGAGAGAAAGAAAAGAAATAAAAAAATCAACGTCTTATTTATTTTGTTTTTAGGTTTTTTTCGAATTGATTGGAATTTTTGTGTTTGGTAAAAAAAATAATTAATAGGAATTACATCTTTTTTTTGTTAAAAAAATCAATTGATTGGAATTAAATTTTTGTTTCGTAAAAAAAATTAATTAATAGAAATTGGAATTTTTTTTTTTCTGTGAGATACGCGAATTTATTTAGTATGATTCATTAACACACTCACAATTTATGTTTTGTCTCGTTGCCTGTTGCCTCATAATATACATAACTCACGCGTAATTATTTTAATCATAATCTCGTTGCAGCGAGTCCGGAATTTTGTATTTTTATTCATTTCTTTTACGGCTCTTCGGGAGCTTATTATTTTACGAGAAATTCTACGATGACGTTTCTCCCGCAAGAAACAAATTCGCGTCGCGATTGTGTCGAAATGAAAATTTGTCTTGCGAATCTCGCGACTCGCTGCAACTAGTCGCACGCGGTTTTTTTTATTTTTTATACATTTATTCACATTATTCTCATTACATGCTCGTTCGTAACTTGCCTGCGCCCGATATTTAGAGCATATATGCACGCCTCTTTGTATGTTTATTGTAAAATCGCACTTGCGCCTTTCTAACCCGCCGGAGTGACAAAAAAAAAAAAAATAAATAAAGAAAATAGACAAAAACGAAGAAAAAAAAAGATAAAAACGCGAGAAACTGTACTGGACGGATCGATAGCGGAGTCTATCGTTTCTGAAGGTGTATATTTATATAGGTTTCCGGCAGTGCATTCGGGCTCACGCTCGGTTTACTCGATTTCTAACCTCTCGTGGACAAACGACAAAAAGGAGATAAATAAATAAAAGAAACACGACACAGACAGTCAACAACACAAAATACACGATTACACGCGTATGAATACATTTTTATTGTATACAAATAATATTAATCCATTGATTATTTAATTTTTAGGGAGTTCGCCGAAGATTTTCGATTGTTGATTAATTTTTTTTTTTTTTCGTATTTTAATTGCAGTGTTTACTACGATCCCTTCCTAGCAGCTCACGCAGCGACGCAGGATCCTAACTACAGGCTCCAGGTAAGGCTACTTTTCAGTGATGTCACTCCATTTAATCCGAACGAAAATTTACGTATCGATTATACATATTTATTTATTATGTGTATTTTTTATTGATTTAATTATTTATTAATCGATGAGGAATATAATATATCTTCGAACTAAAGCAGAACCCTAATCGGGGAATATTGTTATACAGCTGGAATGGCCGCAGACAGACGACGTTAGTTGACACAGTTTTGCCAGGCTTGCATTGAATATTTATTAATAGTCCAATTAAAAAAAATAATAATTTAATTTCGAATACGCAATGTTGGTCGCAAAATGAATTAACCGTCGATTAATCGATATTTTCCGATCGTCATTAATTTTGTTTTTCGCTTGAACGGTGGACAAGTAAATTTTTCAATTTCAATTCGTCGATATTACTCACTTTTTTAAAAGATTTAATTCGTTTTTTTATCGTTGGCTTTTCGAGAGAAAAAAAAATGAAATAATCGCAATAATTTTTTTAAATGTTGATTATTCATAAATGTCGATTAGTTGGCGCTTTTTTCCGGCTCCCATACACGATCAGCCCCCCATATAGATTAATATACTATCCCATAAAATTGCAGCGAATGCAGTCACAATTAAAAAAAAAACAAACGAGAGTAAAAAATAATTCATTTCCAAAAACAGCTTTCGTCCGATGATCGCACGAATAATTTTTGCTTGAGCGTATCGTTTTCGTATCACTGACAGACACACAGGCCACACAGGCGCCATGGAAGCGCGCACACACGCGCGGGCTCGCGCGAATTACCGCGTTTCGAGTTAGCGCGATGAAATTTTAAACGAAAAATAAATGAATAATCAAAGTCCTGTCGAAATGTTATTTGAAATCGTTTTTCGTCGTTAAATCGCGAAAGGGGTACGCAATTTTTATTTTCAGCATTGCCGTTTGTGTTTCAGGCTAAAACCCCCGGCCTCGAGGTAGGAATAACAACCTGCCCGAATATTGTTCTCTCTCTAATCTATCTCGTCTATCTTATCTTTGTTATCCCGTTCACGAAACCCACGAAACATTTTCGGGAGACTTTACAGCCCCAAGACCTGAAATCTTTCGTACGAACTATATTGTTCTCCTCTCTTATCTCCGCCCTTACGATAGAAAAAAAAGATAAAAATCGAAATTGCTGAAGAAAAAAAACATTAATTAATTAATAGAATAAATTGCTGATTTTATTTGTTGGATACGTTTTTTTTTTCACGGGTTCGTTAACGAACGAACAAGAAAAAATTGGAAAATGGTATGATCGATTTCAGGTTAAGCTGCTCCGTCGCCTTGAGTCGTTCTTTCATAGATTATTCAGAAACTAGATGAAAAAAAAATTAATTTCTCGCAATTCTTATAATTGAATAATCGACCCTTTTCCACCTCAGTGTCGTTGATTTAACCAAAGGTTGTTTGTCGCTTCAGAGTACTCTTATCAACCTGCGTAGTCCATAGTTTACGTCGATTAGTGGTGAAACAATTTTTCAAAACGATTTCTCACTCGTTTCTCTTTATTTTATTAGGTTGTGTGATAAATTTCCATGTTTTCTGTTTTTTTTATTTCTTGCCGCAATTTCCGATTTGTCAGGTGAAATAAATATATTAATTCGCAAGTTCTTTTCCTGCTCTACAAACCGGAGTGGAGAGAAAAACATGGAAGTTTTTGAGATGGAAGTTCCAGGAAGCAAAAAAAATTATTTTTCATTTCTGCTATATTTCAAAATAATTTTTTCTAGCCTTCTTGAACTGCCATTTTAAAAGCCTCATGATTAATTAATTGTAGGGCAGAAAAAGAACTTGCGAATGCATATTTTTTCTTTACCCAACAATTCACAAAATGGCGGGAAAAAACACGAAAAACGCGGGAATTTATTACACAACCTAATACATACACAATTTTCTCTATTTCTCTTCTTTTTATCTCCCTCGTTTGTCTTCTCTCATTTTTTCGTCTTCTTTCGTTGTCATAATGACACAATTAATTTTTCGCTTGGGGAACACAAGAACGAGCCTTATGCTCGTCGCACTTTTGGGCAGCCGTGTATTTAATCATTTTTTTTCCCCCCCGTTTTTTCGGGGTTAATCTCTTCTCATAACTTTATTTAATTCGCTTCTCTTAGCTCATTGAGTTTTAAATCCACTGGTACTTGAGATAATTGACCGTTTTGGGTTTTAGCATATCCCACCTTTCTTCCTTCGAACGTACGAGCATATTTTTTCCACGTTTGCGTTAGCAATAGCTTTTTCGGAAGGCCTTGACACAGTGACTCGCCAGTGATCGAAACCAAGCACACCTTCTGATAAAACGTTTCTGCATTCGTAACAATCACAGTTGGACTATTTATTCGCTGATAAAACTTCGTACCGAGCCACAGACAAATTGGACGAAAAAGTAAACGCGTCAATGCGCAATTCTGCGATATTTAATGAGTAAAAAATGCTCGAATAACGTCCAACTCTGGTGTATATTGTCTATAACGTAAAAAAAAAGAAACAAACAAAAATGCTACAATAATTGTGTTATCGAAAGTAGTGCGAACCGATGATCGACGTGTACATACGTTACGCATGTGAAAGAAAAAGAAATATAAACACTCATTAGTGAGCTTATTCGATGAGGAATGGGACGATCACGACGCCATCAGCGTTGAATAATAAATTAGGATAAAAATAACAATCGGATAACATGAAGAAAAAAAACATGGAACGACTTGTAGAGTCGTTTTAGCGAAGAAAAAAAAACAGCGAAGTGTGAGAAACCCCGACGAGATTTATTGTGCGGCATTAAAAAAAGAAAAAAAATTCTAAATCTTCTCAATTTTGATTTAATTGAAATAAATAAATTTTTTTTCAATTCAAATACTCAATTTTTGACTTTTTAAAACTCGGATATATGAATTTAAAAAACTTTAAAGTATTAAAAAAACGTTTGTTCTTTAAATTCTTTTCACGAGATCAAAAATTTCGATTTCCGGATTAGGCTTGAACGCAACCGGATTTTGGAAAATTCAATTCACGTGTGACCGCGATGGTCGCGAGGGCACGCGAGATTGCGGGTTTTCGCGCGGTCCGTGGATCCTTGGATTTTTCCCGAGGATTCACTGGTACACGACGAAAAAGAGTTCGAAGCACGAAAGCGTTTTCGTCTCGTCGCATCTCCCTCGCGACGGGCGGCCCCGAGCGAGGGGCCGCGATACAGTCCACGAAGATGGATGGTGGCAGGGAAACAAGGTCACGTAGCGGTACGTACCCTCTTCGGTCCTCCGGGGGTGTCTATCTCTTCCGCGTCTCGGTATATACCCCCGTCGTCCGCGTAAAGCTCCGGCGAAACGAGCTTCGCACGATTCTCCAACGAGCAGGGCATTTGATAAAAGGGCTTAGGAAATAATAATAATGATAATGATAATAAATAATAATAATAGTTTGGCGTCAAATTTTTCATTAATTCGAATTATATGAATTAAAAATATTGACATGATGATAGGGCAATTATTATAGATGATCACCATGTTTTTGAATAATAATTATCATTGAAATAATAATAATCATAATAATTTTTCATTTATTTATGTATTATTATTATTATTATTATTATTATTATTATTATTATTATTATTATTATTATTATTATTATTATTATTATTATTATTATTATTATTATTTTCCTTATCATTACTATTATTATTATTATTATTATTATTATCATCATTATAACAAAGATTTCGAGCAAAGGCGAGAAACAGAGAAAACTAGAAGTGGGTGGGGGTGGAAAAAAGACGATAAAGAGGGAATAAGAGTAGGTCGCGAAAATTATTTTTAATTACAGCCCTAATTAGGAGAGTAATCATTCTCTTGGAAAAATTTAATCAAGTCAGCCCTCAAAATGGAGAAAAAAATCCATCGCGTCTGAATGGACCGTCTCTATTCGGCTTATTATCTCAACAAAGTTGACGTACGTGAATTTTTATTTGTTAATTTTTTTTCTCCCCCCATAGGGATGATAAATTTAAATTTGAATTTCAATATATTCCCGCCGACGGTATGCCACTTATCGAATTAATAACGGAAAACGTGATAAAAGAAAATCCGCGCTAGACTGAACCGCTGAGGCAGCGAGAAAAGTCTCGTGTCCGACAAAACGTTTTCAGAGTTCATCAAACAAAAATTTAACCGTGAACGTTGATATTTTTTTTATCAATTCTTTTTAAAAACTTTTTTTTGCGGACGAAAGATCTGCATTTTCATACATATTCCTTTGCATAGATGCATAAAGAGAGAAAGAGAGCGAGTCCGCGGAGACTGGACGCCGTACACGAAGAACAAAAATAAAAAAATAAAAAGAAGAAAAAAACCGAGAGATCCCGAAAGCAAAGAAGAAGAAAAAATCGCTAATCCCATCCCTCGGGAGAGGGAGGAACGTTTCCCATATTACCCCGGAGACGAGTTTATTTGAAGCATCGCCAGGAAATTAGTGAGCACCGGAGTAAAAGTGGTGGAGAAGAGTACGAGGTCATTAATAATCCTAGAATTTCTATTTCCGTCCTTCGTTAATCCTTCTTCCCTCCGACCTTCGTCCTTCCTTCCACCCCCCGGCCCGACAATTTTCGTTGGCTATTTCCGTTACACAGACGTAGCTTTGCGGAGTTCGGACTTGTACGCGAACGAATTCGCGTTTCTCTTTTTCTATCTTTCGTTTCGAGGGAGAGAAAAAGAGAGAGGGAGAGATAGAGGGCGAAATTCAGCTCTCACCCCTGACACGAATAGGCGGAAGGGTTGCCAGTAGTCCAACCTTTTGGTTACTCCGTACTGACCAGGCCTTCGGACACTCAACCCCACCTCTGCAACCCTGTCGCGACCCCGTGACAAGAATTTACGAGACTGCTCTGCGGTCCTTCTTCCGCTTCGGCTGTTACATTCGTTGCTGTGCTTTTCGCTCGATCCTCTTTCGCTCAGCTTCTATTTTCGGATTTTTTTTATTTTTTATTTTCGGTTTTTTTTATTATTTCTACGCGCGATTCTCTTTCGGACCAACGCCGACCGCCCCCCCGCCTTCGTTCGCCTTCCTGGACGGAGTTTATAAGCCGATCGTAATTCACACGGGACTTCCCCACCGTTAGTCGTCATTTCGTTCTCCACGTGAGACACGTGAGCTTCTGGCTGGGGCTTTCGGCTCGTTCCGGTCTCGAAAATTAAAAAAAAAGGGGAACAAAGGAGGGAGAAGAGAATTATTTTTGTTATGGGATTTTTTTCACACGCGAATTGCAGTATTTGAGTCGGATTTGGAGACCAATTTCTTTGTAATTGGGAAATATGGAGTTGACGGTTTTTTTTAATGGGAATTTATTTGTGATTGGAATAGGATTATTTATTTTATTGGATGGAAATTATTGATAGATTTTATTTTCTTGAGAGGATTTTTATGCGATATATTCTACTGTCGAAATAAAAATTGTGAAGGTAGAAAAAAGTATCTATCTTTGTCCTAGGATTTTACTGACACAAACTGGAAGGATTCTGGTCGGCTTACTGAGTCGATTTATGCAGAGTTTATGAATATGCATTTCGCAATTTCCTCAAATTTTATTTACAATTAAAATCGAATTGTTTATTTTATCTGATAGAAAACTTTACGAAAAATAAGATTATCCGTTCTATCTAACAGAAATTATTACCAAAAACAAAATTATTTATTTTATTCATTAGAAATTATTACAAAAAATAATATTATTTGTTTCATTTAATTTATGTCCATCAATTTCTTAGAGAACAAAATCTCACCAAATTCAGAAGAATTAGAATTTTATCATTATTCATTTATTTCATCTAATAGAAATGATAAGCAGAAACAAGATTATCTATTTAATTCAATTTTCCTCCATCCATTTCTTAAAGAATAAAATTTCAGTAAAATTACAATATTTTCTATCATTTCATTCATTCAATCTGATATAAATGATCACCATCACCAAGATTATCCATTTTATTATTCCATCTTTTCCACGAATTTCCCGCAAAATAAAATCCCCCCACCGCTTCGTCGGAATTAGAATTTCAACGACACGTCCTCATCGAT
The DNA here is from genome assembly GCA_963971145.1 of Sussaba pulchella. Lineage (NCBI taxonomy): Eukaryota > Metazoa > Arthropoda > Insecta > Hymenoptera > Ichneumonidae > Sussaba > Sussaba pulchella. Next base: position 4,298,363 of record OZ020178.1, read on the forward strand.
TTTATTCGCCGGATGCAGAAGAACTCGCGACGCGAACCGTGTTGATTCAAAGACGTAACCCAGCGGGACAAACTTCGCCGGCGCCAGACTCGTGTTTTCGTACGTCTACGTGGTCTTCTAAAAGCGAAACGGAACCTCGATTTTCCACGCGTTTCCGGCCCATCCCAGTCGCGGGGAAATAATTTTCTATTTTTCGCGAATGAAAACACACGTCGGGTAAACACCCCGCCCATCCCCTCCCCCCTTCGAACGAAACTTTATTACCCCTTCGTTGTCGGATAATTCGTCGAGATGAGCAAACGCAGCGCATCGGGAACGAAATTATACGCTCGTCCTTCTGCTCATCGGTGCGCTGTAATAGCAGTGGTAACAACGTTGTTGCAGAATCCACGATCGAGTTAAATAAAGTCACGGAAATCAGTCGTGTTAGCGTAGAGGGGTGGGAGGGGGGGGGGGGGGGGGTATGGCGAAAGCTCTCGTAGAGGAGGAAAAGTTTGTTAGTCCAAGTCGTGCCAGTTCGCTCGCGCTTCTTCCCTCCTCCTCCTCCCAACGCAGCTTCGCGGCGGAAACGCAAACGGTTGCGTTTTAACGCCACCTAAGATTTATACCGTGCGATGCATGCGTGCAGATCTCACGCTTCGCCATCACAGCGAGAGGTCTTTGGATTAAAAAAAAATAAAAGAAGAACGAAGAAAAGAAAAATAAAAAGAAACCGAGAAAAGAAGAATGGAAAAAATGAGAAGAAAGAAAGAAATGAAAATACGAGAAACAACAAACCAAAGAGTTTTATCTTCATCGACATAAATCGCAAGCAGCACGACGTGAAAGTCTCTCGTCGTTGGGCTTTCGAGTGTAAAAAAAAAGTCGTTGGCTTTAAAAAATAGAGGCGACGAACGTACCAAGCTCTTGTCCTCCTCTTCTTGCCCTTCCCTCCCCTCTCTCTCTCTCTCTCTCTCTCCCTCGTCGCGTGTGTGTACGTATGCTGAAACAAATGGTAAAATCATCTTTCGTGGTAACCCCGTTCGTCGGTTAGCGAACGGCGAAACACGTTGAATAAATACGAATGGAAAAGAAAAATTGCGTTGCCACGAGGCGTTGGCCGCAAAACGCGCTTTCGGCGGCTGATCCGCCAACCCGAGCTTTCGGGATTCCTCTCTCACCCCGAAAACTTGCACGGCTTAAGCCGCTTTCGCGACGAGATTACTTCCGATGAACGTGCAAACTCGTTTCTGATGCGAAATTCACCGCGCGAGCCAACCCCTTCCCCAATTTTAACCCCCTTTTCTTTTTTTCTTTTTTTTTTTTCACGTGTCTGTGTATTTTTTTTCTCTCTCTCTCGCCCGCGCTTTTGGCGTTCTCGTTCCAACCCTCCATCTCGTTTTCCGCCATTGCCGCGCTTCGCGGTCGTAATGTAACTCAACCGGGCTGACCGTAAAGTCGGTGGCAACGAAAAGAAATGGGGGGGGTTTGCGAATTGAATACAACCCCGCGCGAAATCGCGCGCTTCTCTCGTTTATCCGTCATTCGTTTCTCGTATTTGCTCGACGACGTAAATTCCGCGAGTACATGTGATAAAAAAATAACGGGACGAGTTTAATTCTTGAAAAAACGGATGAAGAAGGTTTTTTTTTTATCGCTGTGGGTGGATGGATTCGGTACTTTTGCGGGTTAGGGCGAGGGAAAATAGGATTTTTTCGTTGGTTTGATGGGATTTTTATTTTGTTTTTTGTGTCGCGATTAGGGACGGGGGTTTGTTGATTCGATGGAAGTGTGTGAGAAATAGTCTTTTGAACGAACGAGGATGATTTGATGTCATGCGACGATTAATATTTTTACATTACTGCATTAATGATGAATAATAGAGCGACTTAATAATAGAGCTGAGGGATTTGGATTAATTATTGTTTTACAATTGATATTGAATATTTATTAGCGATTGTAATGAATAATGATTCAATTATGGAAGTATTTTTAATACGTTTTTATTGAATTAATGTGCATTCCAGCTCACGGTTATTTCGAATTTACCGATGATTTATACGCTGTGACCGTTAATTATGTGTTTGATTGTTAATGATTGACGAGTTTCATGATATTTAACGAAATATCTGGATTTAGTCAGAGATGTCAATCACTCTTGCTATTACGAGAAAAAAAATTGATCAATTATCGTAAGACCGAAAAAAAAATGGATTGGTTTATGCATTTTTAATGCGTATGCAAAACCCTAGAATCGAATGAGAAATTATAATTAAGGCAAAAGGAAAATCAAAGGTCTTACTGGATGGATTAAAAGATCGCCAAAATAACCTAAATTTGAGGTGAAATGATAGTTCTTGATAGAATAATAATACATGAATTATTTCAGGATTGGTCACGACTAATAAATAATATAATAAATTTATGAATCTAACACGGGCCCTCGTGGGAAAACAGCTTCTGCAGACGTTATTGGTTGCAAAACGAGTGAAATTAAATCGCCGTAAATTCTGAAAAAATTATGTCATTGAGATTTAGGATCAACAGATCGATTACGCTTAGTTTCAAATGAATCGACTGAGTGATTGTCGAGAAATTAATTAAAGTATTGAGGAGAATCGCCTGTAAGAGTTAAAAAAGTTGTACAGTCACTGACAAAACGTAAGTCAACCACACGCCAATATCGTCGAATTTGACTTCAATCATTATTAAAAGTGGTAAATTAACACTTCTAAGTGTTAAATTATCATTAGTTCAGCTATTCGTTAAGCTAAACATATACGACATGATCCAGACTCGTAAATCCACGATTCACGAATTTTGGACGAATTTTTTGCCCGACGATTCATCCAGTAAGACCTCAAACGTAGAACAACATGTTGCGCACTCGGAGCGTTAAGGTCGTTAATCACGAATAACTTTATTCGTTTCAATTGTCGATTAGTTTCATTTAATGTTTTTCCGCCCTCATTAGCCCGAAGCACGGAAGGGCTATTAATAGACGTAGCCCGACTGGCCGTGCATCAACATAATCGTCGGGGTCTCTCGCACTCAAGCATGACAAGTTTCACACAGTAATTGAAATGCCCCAAAATGTGTTTATAAATCTGATATTGTTACGATTGTCATAAGTAACGCTATAAAACCGTAGCACGACCTTATACCATAGGAGTATAATGGCTATTTTCGCGCCCTTCCGCAGTTGTTTCTATTAATAGAATAATAAAACTAATACTAACTGTTCGAAGGATGCGAGGAGATAATTTGTGAGCGAGTGATTTGCTTTTGGTTTTCTCTTTCATCTCTATCTTTTTACGTTTGCTGTCCTAATTCGAATTCGAAACGTTTTGATATCAATTTTCGATCTCTTTCTCATAGATGACAAGTCTACGTTATTAAATATTCCCAGTATTGCACAGAAAAAAAATATAAAAATTGTTAAAAGCATTTGACAATTATAATTATTTCCTTCCAATTTTATTTTCGAGTTTTTTGATCAATCAAAAAAATCCGAGCGAACGATCTCTTTCTCGAAGATGATAAATCTACGTTATTCTATATTCCCAGTATTGCATAGAAAAAAATATGAAAATTGTTAAAAGCATTTGACAATTATAATTATTTTCTTCCAATTTTATTTTCGAGTTTTTTTTATCAATCAAAAAAATCATACCAAACGAATATAATTTCCAAATAGTAAATCGCTCGCTCGTACGAAATCCTGCGAGTTCCCAGGACCAAGTAGATACTATTTTGCAGTCAGAAATGAGCCAATTTGAATTTACGTAACATTTCGAGAATGAAGAAAAAAAAATAGACTTCCATTGTTTCAAAAATAATTTCTGGCTGGAACTTGCATATTAACGATGAATCGTTATCAAAATTCACGCTGTAAAGCCTTATACCCTTCACCCCCCCCCCCCCCCCCTTTAGTTCTCGTTGTTGGCGTTGCGTTGAAGATTTGAAAAACAATTTGAAAAAAAATAAAATAAAATAAAAGTAAGGGTTATGCAAATTGGATCCTCACCCGGGACACGAGACGGTCTCATATAGCACCCAAATCATCCACCCCTCTATCGCGTACTTAGATATCCTATCTTTCGGAGCTTGCTTGAGCTTGCATGGCGGATTGTGGTTGTTACAGGCAGCGGCAGCAGCCGCAGCGGCCTCTCCTCTACTGAAGACACCGCTGTCATCGGCACAGCAGGCTAGTTACGCGGCCGCCGCGACGTACACAGCCGTGGCTGCACGAGCTTACGGTGCAGCTGCAGCTGCGGCACAACCCGTTGCTGGATACGCAGCAGTTGCAGGGTAAGTTTTTTTTTTTTTTGTTTTGTTTTTTTTTTTTAAGTATTGTGAACTGTTTTATATATATTTTTTTGTGGATCGATGTGTGATGACGTTATTAACACGCATGATAGACTGAAAAACATGGAACAGCGATGGGTTTTCATTGACACGAAGTGAAGGACGGGTTTGATGCAATTGGGATGAGATAAATGTGTTGAAAGAATTTTTAATTTTATTATTCAAGGATCAAATTGGATTTCGTGGAGAAAAAGGGGGTTGAAAATATAGGGATTTTAGAAATTGATTGAATTTTGAAGGTCTTTTTGTTTCTTGAATAAGAGAATGGAAATAGGATCATTTTTTATTGCCACGAAGTAAACGACGAAATTGATTTAATTGAGATAAGAAAAATAGATTCGAAGAATTTTTTTTTATTGTGCAAGAACTGAATTGGATTTCGTCGTGAAAAGAGGATATAAAAATATTGATATTTAAAAAATGAAATGAATTTCTAATTTTTTTTTGTTCCTCGAATAAGAGAATGAAAAACATGGAACGACAATAATTTTTCATAGCCACGAAGTAAACGATAATTTATTTTAATCGAGATATGAAGAATGTATTGGAACAATTTTTTTCATTATTCAATAATTAAATTGGATTTCGTGATAACGTGATATGAAAATATTGCGATATTAGAAATGAATCGATTTTCTAAATTTTTGTTTCCACCGTATTATAACCTGAATAACACGCATAATAGCCTGAAAATAAAAAACAGCAATGAATTTTAACATCACAACGGAAACAATAACCAAATTTAATCAGAAGAAGAAAAATCCCCTCAACAAATTTTTTCATTATTCCAAATTAAATTGCATTTCGTGGCAAGAACGTAATTGGGAAATGCCAACATATTAAAAATTAATTAATATTCTACAGCTTACACTTTGCCCCCCTTTTTTTTTTTTTTGAAAAAAACGCATGAAACAATTACATTTCTATTGCAAAAACCGTGGACCGTGCACGGGACAGGAAAGTCCTCGCAATGAATTACAGACGAGAGAAAGAATCCTTGCAACGTGGACGATTCGCGTCAGACGCACGTTCGTGGTCTCCGTCATTTCTGTACTAAATATAAAATACGATTGCTCGACTCGGCTTGGCTGTACAGCCAACAGCGGTTCATATCTCGCGGTACCTCGATTCGCCGAGTCAGCACTCGTTGTTGTTCCATGTGTTTCGGTGTTCCCGGCACGTTTCGCTTGCCATCGTGAGATCAGACTCTTCCGGTTCATCCTGCTTCATTATTTCTCATTCTTTATTTTTCTTCACATTTATTTTTATTACATTTTATTTTCATTATTTTTTCTTTACGAGAGTTTTTCTTTTGCGCGTTACTTTATTTCTTTATTATTAACGGCTTGGGCCATTCTAGAGATCGACAAAATTGGCTTTTAGGGGATTTTTTTTAGGAAAAACTACAAAATAGATACTTAATAAATAATAAAGCTGACTCATTTGAAAATTACTGTATGCAATAATTTTTTTGAAGCGATTGAGTTACAAAATGGCAACTATGCAGCGATTTTGCAAACAGCTCTCGTAATTTTTCAATCATGAGCAGCACATTTTTTTCGATCATATATAACAACAACTATAGATTGACGTAGGATTTATTCGATATATTGATTTGCCGAAAAAAATGTCATTTGCTAGAAAAATATGCCTACAAAATCGTCGAAAAATTGTTAATAACAAATGAACTATGCAATATAAAAGAAAAATCCTACGTACTTTTATAGACAATGTATTTTCAAAGATATATCCAAAGTTTCAAGTGAATCGGTTGAAAATTGTCTGAGTTATGTTTCCGGCAAATTTAAAAAACGCAGTTTTCAGATAAACGCGGTTGAATTTTTAAGTAGTAGAAACCAGGATCAGGCAGCGTTTTACCAAAATTAGAAAATCGAGTGCCTTAAGATTTTCCCGGGCATAATCTTTTGGAATATTATTTTTAAGGCCCTAAGGGACCACAAAAATAATTCAAAATATCCCCAATTTAAATTTAATTTGATTTAATTCAAAATGAAATTAACTCAATCTATTTTTATTAATTTTTTGGGATTTACTATTTAGAAAAAATTGATTTTACGAAAATTCTAGAGTGGCCGAACCCCTTAATGACAACGGACGTTCGTCCTCGTGGACATCGCAACGTCGCGCGTTAGCTCGTTGGCTCGCGTTTTTTTTTGGTTTTGTTCCTTAACTCATTTTCCCTGGCTTGGATGTATATTTTTTTTCAGACAAGCACGCAAACGCGGTCGGGCTCTGCGTAGTCGAAGATTCGGAGACGGTACCGAGTGCTCGCAAGATACCGAAATTCCTTCCGTCACTAAATCCTGAATACTCCGAGTGTGTGGTTGTGTAATAGTTGCTTACGTCCTTATTAACATTACCTCGCAATATCCTTATTTACATCGCTTGTTGCAACAACGTTTTCTTTGAGATTTTATTTAATTTTTTTATTCTTTTTTTTTTCGTTTTCTCTTGGGACGATCGTTTGGGATTGTACTGATTGATGTTTTTGACGGATTTCACAGATACGGACGCGAATATGCGGATCCTTACCTCGGACACAGCATTGGGCCCGTCGCTGGTTATGGGGTATGTTATTAATCATTATAAAATGTTTTTGTGAATTTTTAATTAAAAAAATTGTTTATCCTGTCTTTTATACTTTATGGTATTTATTTATTTTATATTTTTTTAAATCGCATTTACTAGAAAATTTGTTGCACTTTTTTTTTTACCTCAAAATGCTTTAAAGAAGTCGATAAAATGAATTCGAAAAATAAATATTTTTGCTTTCTTGACGTTTATTTTTATCATTTCCATGTGTCGAATTTCAATTCTATTCATGAGGCACAAGACAATGTTTAATTTGCTTGAAAAATCGGTCGATAATGTTTGATGAATTTTTTTATAATTCAAAAATGAAATATAACTTCGTGGCGAGAACAGGATTAAAAAATATTGCGTTATTAGAAATTAAATTGAAGTTCTAAATTTTCTTAAAATACGAAATACTCGTTTTCGCTTTGTGAACTTGATGTAAAAAAATGGTGTTATTAGAAATTAATTTAATTTCTAAATTTCTCTAAATTTCAAATTTTTATTTCAAAAGTTGTCTTGATTTCAAGATTCCAAGACACGAAAATTATTTAATTTTTATAAATTTCTAAATTGCTAAATTTGTAGTTAATACGTTTCTAAATTTCTCGGAATTTATAAATTTTTCTAAATTCCTCTAAATTTATCTGAATCTATAAATTTCCATAAATTGCTCTAAATTTCTCTAAATTTATTAATATCTCAATCTTTGTTTCCAACGTGTGATAACATCAATAAAATCGATAGAACAATAACGAACATAAGAACAACGAACAACCCTCATTGTCGAATCAACGACGTTAATTCCACGTTATTTTCAATTCCAACAGGCGACGGTCTACAGAGGTGGTTACAACAGGTTCACGCCGTACTAATTGACGTAAACCTCGATCAAAAATGAAAAATAACCAAGCGCGAGGCTACCGCAACAACATACTCAGCAGTTCATGACCAGTTTTCGACAACACAATCATCCATCGATCCCAAAAACGAAGGATGCCCGACGATGATATCCCGATCGTACGATAATTCGCCGACGTTCGTTCGCTCCTCTTCGACGTCGGCAAAAATCCTCGAACTCACGAAATCCTTTCGCATTCGACGCCCAATCGCGAGGGAAAAATCGAGCGAACGCGCGACGCAAACGCAACGAAAATCAGCGTTCGTTTTCATTTTTTCTAAACGTTAAAAAAAAAAAACAAAAAAAAAAATGAATGAAATTATTCTGTCGTCGGTGCTCGCAGATTCGCTTATATCAGCCAAAATTATCGAATCTGCGGCAGTCACGTCAGTGAAAGCGACGAACAACGCAGGTGACATCGCGTGATCGAATCGCCTCGGAAATCACGGTCGGGTATCTCAAAAAATTCGCGCAATTGTCGAAAACAATGAAAAAAAAATAAAAATAAAATAATAATAATAATCTGAAGTAAGTTATAAAAAAAAAAAAAAAATACAAACTATTCTCGCCAAGTCGGGGCGTCGCCAAATTGTAAGATAGTTGTATAATCGTTGAAAAAAAAAATAATAATAATAATGATAATGATAATCGCTTTTAATCGAGAAGAATCGTTGGGCTCGCATTTGGCGAGACGAATGTGTCGCGATTTGTTTTTATTCGGAATCAAAATAACGTAAAGAAAAAGAGAAGTAAAGACGAAAATGAAAGAAAAAAAAATATGAGGAAAATAAAAAAAAATAAAAATAGAAGAAAAATGCACATAAATAGAACGAACGATTTTTCTCAGGTCGAGATGTTCGCGCAGTGTCACGCGTTGGTCCCGCTTCAGAGGCTGGCTGTCCCTGCGAATTCGACCCAAAATCGAGCCCCGCACGTTGACAAAAGGAACCCACGAAAAAAAAAAAATGAAAACAAAGCAGAAAAACTCAAAAAATAACAAATAACCGCAACAACAACACAAAAACATAAAATTCCTCGTAATGATAATATCGATATGATGCAGAGAACCCGTGAGTCCCATTTCCCGCCCCCTCGAGCCGCATCGCGCGGAGATTAATCCTAAAAATCAAGAAAAAAAAGGGAGAAAAGAAAAAAAAACCGAAAATTCGAGGACGAGAAGTCTCTTTGGTAGCTAGATAGCCGGTAACGTGCGTAAGTTGGTAGATTTCTATGCCAAATATGTGTGTAGGTCGGTTCACGAACCGAAAACGTCTAGATTACGATAGAATTTTAGCGTTTAATTATTAATTAATGTTAAATAAAACGTGCGGAGGAATGAAAAAAGCGAGAGAGCCGCTCGTTTGGCGATTAAAATTACGCGATCGATGGTCGACGATTGAAAAAGAAGTCACAAAAAAAAAAAAAAAAAAAAAAATGAATAAAAAATAATAAACAATGATAAATAAATGAAATGAGAAAAGATAAAATATAGATGAAACACAGCACGAGAGACTACTGCTGGACCGTGAAGCAACGGATTCTGGAAAACAGGGTCTAGTCAAAACTCTTTGAAAAATCTCTCCAATTCTATTTCTCATCTCTACTCTACCGAATAATAATAAAACGTTTCAACAATTATTTAATCAAACGCAATCACAAAGAGACGCACGAATATCAATCCGTCGCCGCGATCGAGGCAGTAGAATTGTTTTGTTTTTTTTTCTTTTTTTTACATTTTTTCCACAATCCGGTGATTTCGTTCGTCGTCGATGAAAATCGTTGGAAAAATTTTTCGCTGCTTCGTCGCGATCGAATCTCGGGAAAATTAATTCGCCGAGTAATCCGCGAAACGCCATAAATCTGTACGTAAATCGAAACGAAGAGGAAAAGAGAAATAATAACAGAACAATGTCGGCATAAAACGCGATCGAACGTTCGGAAATGTGCGACGATCGTTATAATTTATTTATTTGTTAAGTTAAGGCGCTGACGTACATGACACGTTTTCTTTTTTTTTTCTATGACTCGTGAATCGTATGAGAAAGGGCCCCGTAAATGTAGAATCTCAGTGAGCAATCGATAAAAAAATAAAGAAAGGAGAAGAGAAAATGAAAAAAAAAAATGCTAGAGAAAATGCTATGAAAAATGGAAAATGTCGCTAAGGTTCGATGTCTCGTCGAAAAAACGGAGATCGAAACCGTTTCCACGACGACAAAAGCTTTGCAGATCTGTATAAGATATTAATAGAATGAAGAAAAAAAAGAAAAAATTTAAAAACATAACGAAGCGATGGAAAATGGAACGCACACAACTAAACGAGTGAATGTTAAATGCCTCTGTTTAATTAAAAGTAAGCCGATTGATTTGTTGCGCGTGAAAAAAAGAATGCATGAATCGTAAAGAGATTATCAAGAAAGATGAGAGAAAAATCCGCTGAAACAAAGTCGAACAAAAATTAAAAATAATTAAACAAAATAAAGAATAAACGAGCCAGCGAGAACGTTAAACGATGGAAGATAAAGAGATTCTCGTGAAAAATAGCCAAATATGACAAAGATGTTAGAGAATTACGATAGTTAGAGCCGTCGTTACGTTTTAATTGTAATCTTTTGCTAGGCTTAATCTAGGCTAAACACAAACTCGGATCGTAGTTTGCGAAGAACGAAACACAGACGTAAAACAATGGAAAAACAAAAAATTGAACAAGCTAATAACGATCACACCTGGACGACCGTTAAATAATTGTGGACGCGTCGATGTAAATAAAAAGAAAAAAGAAAGAAAACGAGAAAAAAAAAAAAAATTACAATAAAAATAAAATAAGAATGAAAATAAAATAAACGAGCTAAGAAGATGAAAGTTCGTGTAAGGCACAAAACGCGGATCGAGTCAGAGCCGAGGATATTAATTGACTAATTAGAGTGTTATACTCAGCAGACATACTCACTTGTAGCAACGGTAATTTAAATGATAGATTCGTAAAAAAAAAAAAAAGAAAGCAAAAGAAAAAGAAGAGAATGAAAAAAAAAGAATGAGAGAAAAATTCAATCTCGAGTACGAAGAACAAACGCTTTTCATGGCGAACCTACCGTTTAAATATAATTATGATCGCGAAAAGAATGGAAAAATAAGCCGTACGCACATTTTCGTGCATATGTTTTCGTGCGTGTATGTTTTTCGGGGCGTAAAAACCGCAAATTCTCGAGAATAATTCCGTTTTGCGGTTAAAAAAAATCGAGAAACGAAATTTTAACGAGAATCAATGGAAAAGTAAAAATCGTTGATTAACGAAATTGTCTCCTCCTCCTCCTTCCTCCGGCCCCGCCCTTTTCCGCAAAAACCCTTGTATATTGTATACTGTAATTACAATTTATACTGTTTCGTGATTATTACCTCTATCGGTAGGATTAACGATTTTTGAATAGCAGCTAGAGTAAGGTCAAGCTCAAATTAATGGAAAGGTGCGCGCTAAACGAGGCCCCTTTAATCCTGAAAACTTATCGCGATACGTTTATCATTTCATCGTTTATTTTTATATATATATTATTATTTGTATTATTATTATTATTTTTGAATTATTTTTTTTTTTTCGTCATTATTTCTTTCTTTAATCTTCCGTCACTTGCACAATTCGTCTACGCATTATCTCGAGTTGAAACCCTTTTGGGCGGCCGATGTTCGTCGATCGTTTGTTCGAGACCAGGCCTACATGTATCGCGCGGTTTGAATTTGAATAATAAAAAAAAAAAAAAACAATGGAAAAAAAAATTAATAATAATTTAATTAATTTAATTTAATAATAAATTAAAAATAAATGGAGGATATTTAAAAAAAAAAAGAAAGAAAAGGAAAAACGTAAATTCCCCGTGGAACAACTCAGACCTCAGCCGGCCTCCTCGTGTCTCGTCCTCGATCGCAAGGAGCACCGAGATTTAATGGTATAATAATGTTTAATAAATTTAAATAAACGAGAAACCAGGAGATTAGGAGCGATATTTATTGGGGGATTTATTTGGATCGATTTGCCGTTTTTGTGCCGACGAATTGAAGTTCAGTCTGCTGTTTTTGAGGTTTTGAAGAGCGATTTACGTCTCGTACTCGATGGTTATTCGATTTTTTTTCGGTTTCGACGAAGCAAAGCGAAGTAAAAGTAATTGAAAATAATTTTGATGATTATTTTCGTTGGAGATTTTACTTTTATTCCGATATTTTTGGTGGAAAAATTCGCATTTTGAATCTAGAATTCTCGCGACGTACAATTTTATTCGCATTTTAAAGATTTGCGACTAATTAATTGTCTCATTTAATTAAATAAGACTATTAATTCGTCCTATAAAATTCATACGATCATGTTCGACCATTCAACATAAAATCTACCGACATTATTAAAAAATATCGGAATAAAAAATGAATAAAAAGCTACCAACGATAATTAAATCTCATTTCTCGATTCATCAATCAAAAAAAATTTCGTCGAACGATCATCCACGAGAAATAAAATAATTACTTCATAAACGCATAAAAAAAAAGGCAACTAAAAATGCGATTCGTCGATTATTTCCATTCTCAAACTCAAATTTCTCGCCCACTAAAAATTCGCGCTAAATCTCCCGATCTATCGATAATTAATTTATCAACGTTGGACTTTACGACTAGAATTAAATTGCAATGTAAAATATTCTCAAACGATACGCACCGTAAATAAAAAGCAAGAAAAAAAAATAAAGTTAAACAAAGAAAGAACAAAAACAAAAAAAAACAAAGAATGAAACAATTTAACTCTATTGAATTTTTAAATCGATCGAAAGAAAAAATAAAATTAAAGTACATATAAAAATAAAATAAATAAAATCGTGTAGGTAACGAAATAAATGACTTACGTAATGTTTCACATATTACGAGGCAACATATCCTAGTGATTACGAGTCGTGGCGCTGTTCTTTAGATGCTCGATGAATATTTCGAGTCCGTGCGTGAGTTTTCTGATTGTTCGAAGGCAAAACGCGAGAGGCTTCTTCTTGATTATCATTTTATCGCCGCGTCGGATTCGCGCCTGTTTCTCCGTTCGACGTGCTTTCGGATCTATCCTCATATTTTCACATTGCCGAGAATATAGCAAAAAAAAAAAAAAATAAACGAGAGAAAGATTAACGGAGAAGAAAAAAAAGCGAGAGCGTAAGAGAGACGATAAAAGCTCTCGTTTCGGGACAGCGTCGCAAAAAAGTCGATTTTGCAAGTTAAAAAAAAAACAAAAAGATTCGAGGAGTGTTCCATGACATTAGAGCGTTTATTGTATACTTTTTAGAATGCGTGGAGGATGCGTGGGTGTATAAAGTGTAACGCCAAGTCTCCGTGGACGAAAAAAAAAGAAAAAAAAATTTAATATTAATAAAGTCCGATATGTTTCGAGCGAGACGAATCAATAGTGCACAAATACTAATCGTAAACGTTAGCACGACGAACAAATTAAATAAACAAACGAACAAACAAAAATAAACAATTGAAACAGCTATGCCACTGTTTTTTAGCTTCTTGCATTGTATTACGGTTTATCCAATGAAATTAATTGAGAAATGAACGGAAAGCGAAGAAGAAAAAAAAGATAACGAAAAAAAAAAAAAACGTATAATTCGCGTAATAGAAATAATCAACTTGTGATTGAACGGTGCATCAAAGACGAACATCATTCGGGGACGAAAAAAAAAGAAAATGGAAGAAAGAGAGAGAAAAAAACAACGGCGCGGTGTAGAGATGCGCCTCTGATTATTGGCACAAAGAATAATGATGACAACGGGAAAACACAGGAATGTGAGATTCAAAGCTGTATGAACAACTCGACCTTTAGTTGCAAGATACTGATAGTTACGTAAGGTGTCTTTATCGTGAAACACCTTTATCATTGTCTGATTTGATGATATTTTGTAAGTCTGGACCAGTTATTAGGTTCTTATTACTCCCATAGCGACTTCTTATGGCGTATTTTCTCTGTATATTGTCAATGTTTATTATTAAATATTTTTCAAATAAAAGGGTATTTATTTATTGCAACCTTGTTGTTCGTAGATATAAGTTGCTGGAGAATTCCGTGGCTTGGCTATCTGTGGTTCCTGTTGTCGGTGGAATCATCATAGATAAGAATTATTCTTTACATGGGTCGGAATTAACGAATTTTTATCGTGCTTTTGGCCGGATTTTTTTTTTTTTGGCGTTTCTGGATAGATATTAAAAATCGCTGAAATTCTTGAAAATTAGAGGAATGATTGTTCTTTATAGAATAATGATACATGGATTATTTTAGAATTTTTCACTACATAATTCAGTAGTTACAAATTTATGAATTGAACTCGGTCGTTTATGGAAAAATAGCTCCTGCAGACGTTAATGGTTGCAAAACGAATGGAACTACATCGCCGTAAATTCTGAAAAAATTCAATCATTAAGATTTAGGATCAATAGATCGATTATGCTCAGTCTCAGATGAATCGACTGGGTAATTGTCGAAAAATTAATTAACGTAATGAGGAGTATCGCCTGAAAAAGTTGAAACAGTTGTACAGTCACTGACTAAACGTCAGTCAACCACACGTCAATATCGTCGAATTTGACTTCAATAATTATTAAAAGTGATAAATTAACATTTCTAAGTGTTAACTTATTATTAGTTTAGCTATTCGCAAGGCTAAACATGTACGACACGATCTATACTTCCAAATCCACGAATCATCCATTTAAGACTAACTTTTAACCCAACGATCCATCCGGTAAGACCTCAATTGGATTACCCTGAAAATATCCTGCAGGTTTCATCAAAATCGGTTCCGTCCTTCAGACAGGATTGTGAAATATACGTACCGACAGAAAATCATTTTCCTCAATATAATTTGAGGTTTCAATCGTTCCGTGATTGAAATTAATGAAACTCAACCTTCCAATAGCTTCAACAAAACGTTGAAGCTTTACTATTTCATCAATAGCGTTGATGTTCCTGTATTGGCACGGAAGAGCGTAGCAAAGCGAAAGCAGAGCCTGCTTTTTGATCGAAGGTTTGAAAAGCAAGTATAGATACAATCCACGTGAATAGTTAGTTACTCGTTTGATAGAGGCTGCGGCACTGACATAAATCTTTCAGGGTCGTCGTTGACGTTTGCAATGAGCTGCAAGCTATATCTCTTTCAAAAAAACCTGCTACATGTCTATGATTCACAGATTGCTATAAGTTCA
This sequence comes from Sussaba pulchella, assembly GCA_963971145.1. Taxonomy (NCBI): domain Eukaryota; kingdom Metazoa; phylum Arthropoda; class Insecta; order Hymenoptera; family Ichneumonidae; genus Sussaba; species Sussaba pulchella. The sequence continues at coordinate 4,313,427 of OZ020178.1, forward strand.
AGAGAAGTTCATTCTTCCCAAACTATTTTTTTCTTGCCACTATCGATTTTGCTAATCAAAACCGAGAACGATTGACTGCAGAATTTCGCGACGCAGGCAACCGTTCTCGTTATATATCCGAAAGATATATAGATATATAAGATATATCTATATAGATTATTATTTATATAGATTATATAGATAGATATATAAGATATAAGAGAAATCGTTGCCGAGAAAAATGCTTGACAGCTTTGTTACCGACCGAGCACTCAGAATCCACTTCAAATTATCCCGCGCGTGCATCCGACTCGTGTCCTGATTTCTGATTCGTCCGCATCGCGATAGAGAAGAAAGCAGTTGCTCCGACCAATCACATCGCGACTTCGATCGGGCTTGGCATCGTACAGCGGAATGGGCGGAGTTAAGGCGCTGGCGCTTGAACGCTTCATGAAGATTCAGCTTGAGATATTCCGCGCAGCCACTCACAAATCAGCGATTCCCTTGTACGGTCTAACGGAAATCTAATGCTGTCACGTCATTGGCCGGCCCACTTTATGCTGTAGTTACGTTATATTACCGGGTAATGTAACCGTATTTTCCAATGGGGACACTTGATCGATTGATATACAAATGCTACGCGATTCTTTTGTCTTTTATTGATATTTTAGTCATGCCGATGCGTTACATTTTATTTCAGAGACCCTGAAACATCTTTCCGTCGTATTTTCTCGCTCGACGGCTATCTGCGTTTATACCATCTCCCCTAGCAATTTTGGCAACTGCAATGTCAACTGAAAATATCAAAGGTTGAATTTGGACAGCTTTACAACTATAAAGTCAACCGTAAAAAAAAAATCCTAATGGTTGATTCAACGGTTGTTCAACCGCGGCTATTTTTTTTCAACGCAGGATGGTTGACTTTCGAACATGAACAGTTCAGAAGCTGTCCAAATTCAACCGTTGAACTTTTACGTTGACTCAACTGTCTTTTTCAACCGGTTGACCAAAATGACAGGGTCGCTCGCACTCGATCGGCTCCTGGGCCTGAACGGCTCAGCAATGGCCTGAGCCGAGATCGTCTTAACCGATGTACATATAACGTCTTCTGACCTACATTCTTGAATTAATCGCATGGTGGAACGGAACTAGTCACCATATCATCACCACGGGTGGCTTCTTGTGACGGAATTGCGATCGTGATTGAATTGAAAATGACGTATTACAATGCATTGTAGGATGCATCACGAATGTATCATATATTGCTGTGGAATACATATTGCATATTGCTGTCGTGTCATATATTGCTGTGTTGATGTGTATTGATGTATATTGTTTGCGTATATTGTTGTGGATATGTATATCGCTGTTGTTTGTGTATTGCATTTGTCGTGGTGGCATTGTATTTTTTGTTGTAGCATTGTGTTACTTGTAATTATGCGTTTCCTTGATTGAATTGATGATTCTTCAGGGTATTTTCTGTTTATTCTTTATTTCTTCCCTTTAATCGCAAGCTATCGGTGCCAGCGCTTACTTACGCCGCAACCAGTAGAACCTAAATCGATACAAATTTGAAAATAGTTCCAAATCCTGCCACGAAATAAAACAACGGCGATCGATGTAGGCGATGGGGGCGCTTTCGCTCCGAGTTTTACGCGATTCTGCTAATTTTTGCAATTTGTCACGAGGAATTATCTTCAATTGCATGAGGGCTCCACGGTCGCAACTATTAGCCCCTTCGTTTTAATTCGTGGCAAAAATTGGAACTAAAACAATGAAAATTAAAAAATACTTCTGAATTTCGCCACGGATCAAAACGAGGGCGCGGATGTCGGCTACGGTGGCGACCCCATGGAGTGTTCACAGCTTTTGCGATTTTTCGACGAAAGTTTGGAAAAAAATTGATGGGGGCGCCACCGATCACAGATGTAGGTACGTTTACAATCAATATTTTTCGCAAGTAAATGTTTAAAGTGTTGTGATAATTGCATTACTCAATCAGTAATATCACATTTGCGCCGTTGATTCAACACCTCTTGTCCTATAAAGCTGACATCATCAAGCGGGTTCCGTGGTGTAGCGGTTATCACGTCTGCTTTACACGCAGAAGGTCGCCAGTTCGATCCCGGCCGGAACCACATTATTTTTTTTTTTTATTATTAATCTGCAAACATATTTTCCAAACTTTATTAACACTAATATGATAAGATGTATAAATTAGACGTTATTTTTAAGTACGTTTTACTAATAATTTTCTCAATAAAAATTCGAATAATTGTATTTATTATTTTTTAATATGAAATAATAAGTATAATAATATTATTTAATATCGAGACTCGAATAGTTAAATGAATGATTTAACAAAAAATAAATTCAAATATATTTTCAATAATTCGAACAATTGCATTTAATATTAAGTCTCAATTGTTTACAATAATAAAAATAAGTATAATAATATTATACAATATCGAGTCTCTATATTCAATAATAATAAAAAGTAAGAATAATAATATTATTCAATATTAACCCTCAAATATCGTCAATAAATAACTTCACACTAATAAAAATCTTTATTTATGATAATAAAAATAAGTATAATAATTCAATATCGAGTCTCTATATTCGATAATAATAAAAATAAGTATAATAATAGTATTCAATATTAATCCTCAAATATCTCCAATAAATAATTTCACGCTAATAAAAATAATTAAAGAAACCGCATCCATTCCCATCGTACGTGGATTCGTCGTCCGACTGTCCACGGTTTATAATTCGAGCGTCGTCATGGAATATCGCATTCACCGACATCGTGGTTTGCAAAGTCTCGCACAGACACATGCCAAGAATGCACCGGCGAATTGTCATGGCAGCGAATCCCTCGTCGTTCTGACGCGCGCAACTCGTCGCTGCTCAACGACACGAGCAAACCCAACGTTTTGGCTTGCGATGTAGCTTTCGATCCCCTCGAAGAAAGCCCGCACGCATTCTGCAGGACGGAACGGCGATTGATATTCCCGACGCGACTTCGCCATTCGTCTTGACGTCTTGGCGTTCGTCGTCGTTCCGGGATAATATATACATATATATATATTATTATTGTACATGGTTGGATGGTCAACCGCGTGTCGCATTTCTTCTTTCCACGTCGTCGTTATACACGCGACAACATTATTCC